>JAYEVD010000940.1:42500-187679 GCA_036346405.1 Phyllostachys edulis
GGTCCAACTAAGCAGGAGACGCAGCGTGCAGATGATGGCAGCTACCCTCTCCGGTAGACACGGGGGCGGAACATGGAGGAGGTCGCGGACATAATCATGGTTTGCATCCTCGATAAGGCTCCGCCCAAATAGCTGCTCGTATATGAGTGATACGTAGGATAGAACCATCGTCTGTAAGGGAGCAAAAGAAGAGTTTGAAGACATTTTTCCCTTTTTGTGTTGTGTTTTTGAGTTTGAATGTGTGTTTTGGAGTTTTTCAGTGGGGGAAGGCTTGGGTTTGTGTGAAATTCAACCTTCGCAAGCTGATGTACATATTTATAAGTCGTTTGGGGCGCATTTAAGAGATGTATCGAGATCGAGCAATGTTGTTACGCTTAAAAGTAAAGTCTTTTCACACACACAGTAATTCCAAACAAAAAAATGTCAGTAATGTTATTGCCATTATACAATAAAACATTTGCAAACATAGCAGTACATGAAGACGACATCACTGATCGCTGCATTCTTTCTCCAACCAAATAAACAAAAGTAACTGATACGCGGAAGACAGTAATAGACTACTATAAACACAGTGAAAACAAGCAGTAATACCACGTGATATTACAGTAAGAGACTTCGTATAGAGCAGTAAAAAACATACAACGTGAGCCGAATTATGTGGTATTACAGTAAGAGACTTTGTATAGAGCAGTAAAAACATACAACGTGAGCCGAATTGTGCGCTCTGTTTCTAGTAGGCAGATGTAACACAATATCACACATAAGACAAGGCAGTAAATGTGTTACTATATGGAAGTAAAAAACATGGCTATTTAGCACGTATCGCTGCCATCCAACCCTGTGCTAAGACTATCTTCAGCGTCGTCCTTTTCGCTTCGTCGTCATGAATCAGCTAGCAGCGTGTACCAGACATTCCTCTCCCCCGCCCCTTTACTTCCCCTTTCCCTCCCCCTGCCTCTGTTGCCCCCTCACCCTCTAGATGAGGAGTTTTGGGGTAGCACTCGGCAGGTAGCACTGTTGTGATCGGCTTTTAGGGCGCATATGATGCACGCCCTCATCATCTTCTTCCCCACCGGTGCAGAACTTTGCTCTAGTTTATCTTCGGCTCGTTCGCGACCTTTGGTCTGTGACAGAGGTGGTACTGATGGATTTATCATATCGTCGTTAGCTTCATTGGGCTTAGTGGTATCATCAACCACCGAGCCAATGTCATTGGCTACGGACATTGGCTACTGTATAAAGTTGCATCCGAAGTGCCTTGAGGACCTCCATGGCTCTATCGTACGCAAGACTCGATCTGCACCCTAACCTCACAATGCCCATAGCCTCTGTCAGTAAGGTGGTGTGCCAATACATTTTAGTCATCCCATCGAGTCCGACCTGCATGAGGCCATATCTGTCGTACGACACGTCCACCCTAGCATTCCTCGTGTACCTATGGAGCACGAGGCGGTGGGATACTTAACCAGTAAGTAGGTGAATGCCCGCGCAAGTGTGTGCGTAACTGACCTATGTGGTAAAATCAAGATGTATTAATAAAGAAAATATGCTATCGATGACAGTAAAAATGACTATATGCACAGGACAGTAAAAGTATAGTAGTTGCAATAGTAACTACTAGCCAAGAGACAGTAAAAGTACATGTGTGCTCCCAGCATTTGCATTCACAGCTATATGTACTCGTTTCCTCTTTGGCCTCCACCTTGAATTCGTGTTGCGACCACGCGAACGTTGTAGACTATTTTCGTGAGACACGAGGAATAGGCCATCTCGGGTTGTGTCTACCCTTATGCGAAAGGTTGTACTAGAGAAGTAGGTCTCCTTGTACTCTTTGAACATCATAGGTGTGTACACCCTGCCAGCTGCTCCCCAAATGGGAATAAAGTGGCTCTCACCAGTTGGCTCTGAGAGCACGCAAGACGATATATGTCATGAAGTACATACATAAATGACATGAAGTAATGACATACATGGGTTGCAGTAAAACAAGGAGGGGTGAGAGACGTAGTAAAATAAGACAGCTAACAGTAAATCATGGGAGAAATTGAGGTAAATGTGTATAGAAGTCACAGTAAACCTATTTTTTTTGTCTACGTACTGTGGAATTGTGCGTCTCCTGAACCTCGGAGGGCTTCCTATTCTGCAGCACACAGTGTATCTTCCGCACGAATTGGTGGAGCAAAGTCATGTTATCCACGAAGTTTGTACCATCTTGTTCATACTTTCTCTTCTCTGCGTGGATGTCATCCTACCGCAGTACACGTCCTTGAAGTATGCCACAATCCACCTTTCGCACATGTCGATGGTTTAGTATCGATCTTATGAATGAATGCTGGGGGCTCTCCTGAAGCGAAACCACACAGAAAAAGATAGGTTCAGGCCTTCTCCTGGTAGAATAATAACTATACTCCTGTGTTTGCTATATTGATTGTGTTTACAGAAGAGAAGTCACTAAAGGCTAAGACTAATGACTCCTATTTCTTGCGTTGCTTGACTGCCTCTCGTTTGTCTCTCCTCTGTCCATCAACTTTACTCCTTATATAGCGCATGAAGGGATGACAGTTGTTCACACCAAGAGGCACCTTGTCGCTTGATGCAATGCGCACGTTTAATGGTAGTTATTGTCACAGACGCACCCCCCCCCACGTTGCCTTGCGGTTATGTCAGACACAGGGGTTTAATACGTGCAGTTATTTCAGGAATAACAGCACATATTAACTATTGCGTGTATTAAACACAACGTATAAATCTCCCTAGTCGATTGGCCCCGCATGTATGTAGGCTTTATCGACCATAGGGTGGTCGTAGTATGACTTACGACCATAAGGTAATCGTAGTAGGACTTACGATAAATACGTGGTCGTAGAAGAAATTACGACCATATAGAGTGATTGTAGTAGGACTTAAAATCACTAGGTGGTTGTAGAAGAACTTACAACCATATAGGGTGGTCGTAAAATAGCTTACGACCACTAGGTGTGTATGATCTCCCTCATTGTTAATATTGAGGGGTATCTTCGAAGGCTATATAAAATACATTATTATCTATAAAACGTTACAGATAAATAAATTAATTGAGGATTATTAGATCCTCATCAGCGCATGTCATAGAGTGGTCATATCGACAAGTTTGTCATACAGTAAAACTCATTTTGACATCAAGTAAAACACGTCAATAGGATTAGTAATTAGATATATATCTACAGCGATATCAATTCATGTCACTTACAGTATTACAGCTCGAAAAAAACAGTAAACCGTGTTGCATACAGTAAACGGTCGAGAGGACAGTGAACACTAGGTGTGTCGGTAGTAAAAAATAGGTAGGGCACACGTGTGCCTACTAGTACTAATGTCCCCCGAAAGTAATTTTACTATCAGCTATTGTTCGATCCATGGCATACCAGTGATTTTTGTTTTACCATTGATTGCAGGAGTAACAATGTTTTTACTGCCGATTTAGGTGATGCGTGGTTTTTTTACCATCGATTTCACTGCTAATCACTTTGATATTGGTTTTAAATGTCAGATTGGGCGATACCGAGACTTTTACCGCCGATCACAATGCGTGAGCATGTGTTTTAGTGCTGATTACACACGGGAAACGTGCGAGCTGGCGCAATGCATGTTGTGCGAGGTAGCGTATCGGCACGCTACAAGTAAAGACGACCAGATCATGCACCCACGGCAAAATAGCTTTTCAACGTGCGAGTGCTAAATTTGGGTGGCAAAATCAGTTAATAATGACAGCTACCGCTTTAACCTGTCTTCGTCCCAATCTAGGTCCCAATTGTTGAGGAACCGTCGCTAGCAAGTCCAGTCCGAACGATCACCTCGTAGACAAGCGTAAAATCGCTTAGAACAATGCAAGAACAAATAGTACAGAATAGTAGATTGAACAGAGATATGAGGAGACTTCTTGCTTCTCTTTATTTCTCTTCTATAAACGGTAATACAATTGTTGGGGGTCTCCTCCTTTATATAGTCTTCAGGGTGGATGAGGAGCCCATCATGGGCCAGCCCTACAAGGCATGGGCCCAGGGTTTCCTAACACTCCCCATTGGGCACTCATCCATCATGTTCATGTCTCGTCAAAACTCCACAAAAACCAGTGGGAAAAATTTAGATAAAGAGTACATGAAATACGTTCTGCTGTGCTGCATGAATTGCCTCATTAAAAACCTTAGCTGAGAAACTTCACGAAAAACTCGTCAAGGGAAAAAGAGTACAATCCACCCTATTTCATTTAATCTCCAGGATTTATTCTTTGGGTACTTGATCTTCGTGATCAAGTTTCAATAATGAGATCATGAAGATTCTCCCCCTGAATTCTGCACTTCTCTAAGTCTTATCATTCTAATTCCATGTATGCACCTTTCCAAGCTAGATGCTGGAAGTGACTTAGTGAGTAAATCTGCAAGATTTTCACATGACTTAGCATGTAGTACTTTAATTCCATCCATATTTTGCAATTCGTGAGCAAAGAAGAACTTGGGGTTGATATGCTTTGTAAGATGACTCTTCACATAACTCATCTCGACTTGTGCAACACGTCGCATTATCTTCATAGATAATAGGGGTTTACACAGATTCAATCCACTTAAACCATCGATGTGGTCAATCGTCCACCGAAGCCAAGCACATTCTCGTGATGCCTCGTACAACGCTATAATTTCCAGGTGGCTCGTCGGAGTCAATACAAGACTTTGCTTAGACGATTTTCATAAAATTGCAGTTCCACCACATAGGAATACATAGCTCTGCTTATGACTTGGTCAGATATGGTCCGACATGTACCCGACATCCGTGATAGCTACCATATTCAAATTTTGGTTCTTTCTATAGGACAGATCAAGTTCTTTACTTTCTTGGAGGTATCGGAAAATGTCCTTTATTCTCTACCAATGCCCTTTTGGTAGGTTCTGCACTATACCTTGCTAATAGGTTCACGGCAAATGCAATGCCCGATCTAGTACAATTTGCTAAATACATGAGTGCTACTATTGTACTTAATTATGGAAATTCTAGTCCTAGGACTCCCTCTCTTCTAGGCCCTCATGACAGATCCTTGCTTTGTCAGAAAGATCTCTCGACCATTGGTACTTTCGAAGGGTATATCTTTTTAAAGCTCAACCTTTCTAACAATTTCTGAGTGTAGGTTGACTGATATACTAAAATCCCTTCAGAGGCATGCTTAAGCTGCAAGCCTAGGCAATATTTGATTTTTCCCAAATCTTTTATTTCGAACTCCGACTCCAGGTAAGAGCTTACATTCTTAATACATTCCAGGGTTCCGATGATATTCAGATCATCTTCATACACTGAGATTATATAAAATCCATCTTGGGATCGTCGTATAAATACACAGGGACAATTCTCATTGTTTGTGTAGCCTTTCTTGCATAGAAAGTCGCTTCAAGCTATTATACCACATCCTGCTTGATTGCTTAAGTCTGTACAGTGACTTTATGAGTTTTACACTGTACAAATTTCTATTTGCTCTATCATGGTTCAGGATAGGGATACATTCAGGTACCTTCTTATAAATGTCCGAATCCAATATTCCATAAAGATATGCAATTACCATATCCATCAATATTATTTATAAATTCAAGTTTACTGCCATTGAGATTAAATATCTAAAGGTAGTTCCGCCCATGACCGGGGAATAGGTTTTTTCATAATCAACTTTTGGACGTTGAGTGAAACCTTGTGAAACAAGCCTTGCTTATTTTCATTTCTCTTTCGAACAAATACCCACTATAATAATTCAGTTTCTATTGTCTTCTTCCAACCTTCTCAATCTGATCTTTTCTTACATTCAGCGAGCGATGTAGGCTCTAAATCAAGATCGATGATTGTGGCAATTTTCTTTGCAAAGTAAATGTCGACATTGGCTGTTGTCATATTCAAATATTCTCCCGTGGTCACATAATTTATAGCTATTTCTTCATAGGGTGATTCTTCTAATGCTTATACTTGCTCACCGCTGCTTTCAACTACGGGGGCAAGTCCTTTTATTTTTTCAGCTCTGATGTATGCGCACACATTCATACTGATGTCTCCCTTCGTGGGAATGTTCAAATCCGGTATGCCTTTTCTGAAGGTTCTATACTAGTGTTAGGTTTCAACTGGCTCCCCTTCTGGTTCTGGGAAACTTCGGTGATGGACTGTGTCGAGTCCTTCTTATCCTTTTTCACCAAAGGCCCTCGACATTTATATTCGAGGGTCCGGAGTTCTTGTCCTTTCTGAGGCCTCAGGACGGGATTAGGGATACCTTTTTTCTTTCTTCGGTATTTCAATCCTCTCCGGTGCATTGTGTGCAGGCACAGGCAACTTGGTCATGCTCTTCAAATCACTAAAGTGGTCAGGCAACTGATTCGCTAATGCTTGCAAATCAATTATCTTCTGGACTTCAATTGTCTTCTAGAGTTCAATTATCTTCTGGACTTCTCTTGTTTTCTAGACTTCAATTATCTTCTGGACTTCTCTATTTGCTTCACTAGTCTGCAGGTTATGTGCATGGATTCCCGTGGCTTGCCACGTTATTTTTCGATATTTTTCATCAAGGGGTTGATTTCCCCCCTAATGACGGGAAACAATCTCATCTAATATACTATCAGCGAATCGGGCAGAGTGCAAAACTCTCGTCATAGGATCCAAATACCTGCTGATGGATGTTGTTTCATAGCCAATGTATATCCCAGACTTTCGAAGAAGGACCATTGCAACAGAAGTGGTGGTATAGGTACATAAACCTTGCAACCAAATCATGGTTCGAAATTTTGCCACGAATTCTTGCAACTAGTTGCATGGGTGAATGGATGTCATATGCCGACGGTCTAAAATTGATTAGAGTTGCTGCGTGTAAAACTACGTGTCCCTAACATGTAGTTGGTAAATTACAATTCTTTAAAGTCTGCTAATCCATTCTGGGTGTGGACATACAGTATGGAATACTCAACTTTAATTGTCATTTCCATGCAATAATCATGAAATGTCTTTGAAGTAAATTCTCTGGTGTTATCTATTCTGATGGACTTCACATGATGATTTGGGAAATTATTTTTCAATTTTAATAATCTACGAGACTAGCTTTGCAAAAGCATAGTTTCTCATAGGCAATAAACATACGTGTGACCATTTCGAGGAAACATCGATGAGCACCATAAAATACCTAAATGGCCCTGACAGGGGCTGTATAGGACCACAAATGTCTCCCTGGATACGGTCCAAGAATGCAGGGACTTCATCCATCGCTTTCAGAGCAGAAGGTCTAGTAATTAATTTCCGGGTGGCACATGCGGGGCACACAAAATCTTCCTGATTCGGGAAATTCTTTACATCGATATTATGTCCCTGTGAATTGTTAATTATATTTCTCATCATCCTAAGACCTGAGTAGCCTAATCTATCATGCCAGAGATAGAAAAGATTAGAGCTTCTAAATACGGTTTTAGGGCAGTATAGGCTGCGGGTGCCGTAAAAATAGTGTAGTATAGCCCAGTTTCATATGAAGGAAGTCATTCTAATACTCTTTTCCACTTTCTTCACGCTTTGTAATGAGCAGGTATTCCTTACCATACTCTTCTTTAGTCTCTACATGGAAACCGTTAGCGCGAATATCCTTGAGAGTTCTAGTCGATTCTGGGTACAACAAGACTTCTTTAATGACCAAAGTTATGCCCATCGGGAGTATAATTGTGGCCCTTCCTGAGCCTATTATACAAGTATCGTTGCCCACGATTGTCGTACGACTACCAGCATTCTTGCTGATCGACTGAAAGAATCTTGTCTCTCTGAAGATGATATTTTTTGTGCTGCTATTAGCCAAGCACATTTCCTCCATAGGGTGCCACACGCGTTCTAATACTTCAGATACCAGAACATAACTTGCTATTATAAATACGAGAAAATAAGCCTTGTAGGACTCATCATAAGAATTTAATGCTTTGCTCTTGTAGAGCTTACAACCATTATTCAAAGGTCCATCACAATCACAAACTACAAGTGATTGTAAAAAGATCTAAGTGCAATACGTGCACTGGGTCAAATCAGCGAAGTATGTAGAAACTTTTGTCTAAATCTGCTCCATGGCGATCTTCTCCTCTTGGGCAATTCACGATCGTGGCCACCGCGATGTCCAAAGGAGGGGTGATGGGGTTGTTATTCGGGTCGCCCACATCCATGAGTGCAACTAATGGTCAGGACCCTCTCGGCTCGCAATGGTCAGTGGACCCTCAGGCTCGCAATGGCGAGGTGTGCTTCATGCTACCCTTTGCCCTTTTTCTTAGACTGTAAAACATCAATAACGTGCGACTCACGATCTTATCCTTCTTGTCCCTCTCGTTTGTGAGAGGTTTCCTCACCTTGTAGCTGCTAGCATTAGCTTCATGGCCACCATTGCTACTAGGCAGCTGTGAGATGTAGTTCTTCCTTAGAACATCATCTTGAGATTCCACAATTTGCACGATGTCAATCAATTCGGCATACTCCTTGTAGCCATCTTGACGATACACTACAACAAGGCAGGTTTGTGGTGGCGTTTATATATGCCAGCATATGTCCCTAAATGCCGGAAATACTTTTCGGGGCGCTTTATTGGCCACAAAGAAAATATCGCCGGGAAAAGTTTTTCCCAGATTTAGTATGTGATATTATTAAGTATCACAGACGGTTTATTCGTAACCGCTCGTGTTGCTTCACGCATTTGTTTAACACGTAACCGCCCGTGATATTACTTCTTCACAAACGGTTTTTAAGAACAAGAATACGTATGGTCGCTAAACCAAAACCGCTCTGTGATTAGATACGCATTCGCTTTTGGTAAACCGTCTCGTGATGAGGTGTCTAGTATTAGCCTTTTTGTAGTAGTGCCATGATGCACTCTTTCACTTGACCTCCATCAACACATGATGGGTCTTCTTTAGGCTCGATAATCAACTCATGATCATCTCTTCTTCTTGAACATCATCGACACGCGATGATTTCCTTTTCTTCGAGGTCTTGATACGCATTACCGCATGATGCATCTTCTTTTGACTTGATGATCAACTCATGATCATCTCCTCTTCTTGAACATCATCAACACGTACATGATGCTTCATTTTTTTGAATCTTGACTTGATGACGATCAACTCATGATATCATCTAAAGTCTCTATCATCATGGGACGTAACCTGTTCATCCAACTCATAGAAAATATTAGTCCCACAACATGATTATCATTAATTACCACAACATACCATTAACTCATAATGGTGGGTCAAGATACTTTCAATCTTTCTCTCTTTGGTAATTGATGACAACCATCACAATTGCAAATAATTGAATATAAGGTCATATGAGTATATATAAACTACACAAGTTTTGTATACCCATTTGACATGTTTTAAAGTAAAGATCCTTAATATATGTGGAAAAAAGAATATGGATCAATACTAATAAAACCACAAAACATAGGTTGAACTCCCCCTAAATGTGTGCATACACGAATGTGTAATAAAAACATATGTACATATTCAAGTTAGACTTTTAGTGGAGTTCAACCTATATTTTGGATCCAAGAAATGTATCAAGATATTAAGAATATAATGTCGAATGCATACCTCTTTGATTTTCACTTTATTGTCCAACAGAGACTAAACAATAGGTATAACAATAGAAGTATTAGTCTCACAAATAGATTTATCATTAATAACCAAAATACTCTATTAACTCGTAATGGTGGGTCTAGATTCTCCAATCTCCCCCTTTTTGGTAATTGATGATAAATCATTTATCAATAGCAACATTTGGATATAAATCAACATAAGTAAAGAATTTAAACTTTTGAAATGTATCCATGCATGTCACTAGACTGTTTAAAGCTTCAATCACATGAAAAGGTGAAATCACACGAGAGAATATATTACTCATCCAAATGGAAATATATTGATCATATAAACATTCTCCCCCTTTTGGTATTAATCACCAAAAATCCAAAACAAATCTAAAGCCAACATAAAGTTTTTTTGTAAAAAAATGAGCTTGGCAATTGAATTCATTTTATATTGATAATTGAAATATTTCCCCCTTTTGAAGTAAGGTTTTGTTTTCAAACCAAAATAGGTTACTGTCGGTGTTTTAGAACCGAACTTACGAAAGATTGTTTGATTCGGGGTCTCCTAGAATGGAATCACGCAGAGATTGACACGGGATTTTTATATGTGTTCAGCCTTTCTCCGAGAGAATAACAACCCTACTCCTGTGTGTGTATGGTATTGAGTGTATTTTGAACAATCAGAGAAAAACTAAGACTATTACAGATAGTGCTTGTATTCCCGATGGTCTGATTCATCCTCCCTTCCTTTCTCTCGATTGCCGCCTTTTATAGTACGTGAAGGAGCGGCAAGCATTCAGATAAAGCGGCGCCATCACTTCCGTGATCGCGACGTTGGTAATAATCACCGTGCATTAATCCTCCACGCCGCTAATGTACTATATACCGTAGATAATGGAGTATTACGTGTCATTACTCGCAATATCAACAGATGATGACTGTTTGAATCTCTTAATCAATAAGACCCACTTGATCAGTAGGTTTATTTGATCATAAGGTGGTCGAGTTGACCTAGTCGAGAGGAGCCTCACGATTATGAGGTAGTCGTAGCAAGACTTACGACTATGGGATAGTCGTAGCATATCTTACGACTATGGGGGTAGTCGAGTATAACTTACGATTATGGGGGTGGTCGAGAAGAACTTACGACCACCCATTAGGCTCTTCCTCATAACATTAAGGGGTATACTGTGGTCCACATGACGCCATATTTACCTATAATAAGAATTATAGATAAAAGATAAAATGAGGATTATTATATCCTCGCCATCTAGCCCCCCACTTCAAGTGAAAGCAACTTACTTGGTAAAGGAGTTATAGATGGTCTTACACCACGAGAGGATCAGAGAAAATAGTCGAAGGAAAAACTCTTCGATTGTATACTACTTTGACCGTAAATATGCTTGGTCAAGAAAATTACCTACGACCATCAAGTAGTCGTAAAAGCATTCCTACGATCACGACGTGGTCGAGTATAGTGATCGGAAGAAAGAACTTTTCGATTATCATTTCCTTTGGTTGAAAAGATCTAACCAAGGAAGTAATTTTGCTTGAGGTGTAAACACAAACCCGATTTTCTCGAAATGACAATCGGGAATCTCAAACGACGTCCGTTAACTCCGTTCATGAAGCGTTCCCGAGACAAGGCACTTTTGAATATCACGCCCCGCTCAAGGTACGTGGGTTATAAATACCTACCGGGGTAAAACCTAAGATCTTACCTTTCCCCAAATCATTCTACTGCTCATCAAGTTCTTGTCTTCTCCGCCACCAACTCACCGAAAATCTCTTTCGAGAAAATGGCCGAGAGTTTCCGAATGGGCCGAGTCGGAGATGGATACTACGAAGATGCAAACCCTTGTCAATGCCGAAGATTCCAGAGAAAGTTCTTGTGGAGTGGTTCCTACAAGATAAGCAAAGAATGGCCGTTTGGGAGGAAGGACAAATCCTCGCCTTCCAAAGCGACAGAGTGGTCTTCGACACCGCTCACCCCTTTCACATTGATACTCGAGCATTTTGGAGTGGAATTGGTGAACCTTGGTCCTAATTCCATCACCATGCCGAGCGATTCAGATAATTCGTGTGAGGCGTTGAAATTCCAATGATCTTGAGCTTTTTCAAGATTTTTACTAATGGCTCGACTAACTGGATAGCCGAAGTTGTGGTTTGAAGCTCCATGACGGGAAGTCAAGGAGTATATTCAGATGTTTACTCGGTCCTCATGGCCGCTAGGAGGAAGAGGTGGTTTTACCGAAAGTCACCTCCGAAGACGCTTTTCTTTCAAGGAAGGCCGCCGAAAAGAAAGCTTCGATTCGACTCTGTGATATCAATCGAATTGCCCCTATATTCAAGCCATCAAGGATTTGAAAGCGAGGGTTGATCGGATGGCATGTGGTGAAGGATTTCATTACACGCCTAATTAGTCCTTTGAAGAAACGAAAGTGTCTCCTCTGTGGAGGTACACGGGCCAAAAGACCCACCTGTGACTACGAGGGAGGTAAGTAGTTTTTCGACTTGGCTCTCGGCTTGGTCTTCGCAGTTGTTTAAAGAATGCCTTTATCTGCTTTGAACAGATCTTTCACCACCGGAGATTGACGTTAGAGTCGACTGCTTATAGAAGCCTCCGCCACTTTGTGTGGCGGTTCCTAAGATCCTTGCGGTCAGATCCGCAGAGGAAAGGATGGTTCGCCTAAAGGTAATCAAGAGTTGATTTTATCCTTAGGACTTTATAGTCGAGAGAGAACTTACGATTAGAGAAATGTTGTAGAAAAACTTACAACTTAGTAGTGACCGAGAAAATCTTACTACGAGGAAAGGTCGAGAAAAACTTACGACTTGATATCGGTCGAGAAGGTCTTACGACCGCTAGTAATTCTTCTTTTTCTATTTTGCTTTACGTAAAGTAGATGGAAAATCGCTTGACGACGAAGAAGTCAGATCGATAACCATCGGTGCAGAGTTGACAAAGACAAAGGCTCAGCTCCTCCGCCCAAGAGACGCCGACTTACAAGAGTCACGACAAGGAGGAGCAAGCTCGAGTTCTAGCCCTTCACTGGATCTCCGCAAAGCTCGGGTCGACATAGCCGCAGCTTGAAGCCGAGGTCAAGCAATTGCCGAGGAGGTCAAGCAATTAACCTCTTAAGCGCAAACCTCGCAAGGCTAAGGTACCTTTTTATTACGACAAGAAAGCTTTCACGGCCGCCACTTCTAGATTTGTCAAGCAACTAGAAAAGGAGAACCGAAGGAGTTTATGTCTTTTGTGAAGGACAACGCTGATCCACCGAGCCTACTGCTGAGGGTAGCGCCGCTCTTGGAGTGATCGAGACCGATCTCGGCCCTCCGAAAGTCAGAGACCATAGAGATGGTCCTCGCTCAAGACTCACGACCAGACGTGGTCATGATCGAACCTATTCCTCATCTCTGAACTACGACCAGACGTGGTCGAGAAAAGAAGTCAAAGAATTCTTCCATTGGGAAGATGGCTCCAAAGTTTTGATTAAGTCCAGACGCAGAGGTATGTGAAACAAGCTAAAGTGTAAGAACAACATTTACCTTTTGCTTTCCACAATTTGACTTGCTATCCTTTTGTTGTTTTTAGTCCGACTCTTCAAATTTCGAGAATGCTTCCGCTGAGAAGTTTATTGCTACCTCTCCAAAAACCGGAGAGACAACAAGGAAGTGGTCGATGGATCATCCTCGCCTGTGGTAGAAGAAGTCGTGGCTCCCAAGCGTTGTCACGATCCGAAGTCAGTAGCTATGGCCACCGAGGCGCGGCCATAGTTAATGAGGTGGCATTTACAACCACCGAGGTAACCACCATGACCACCGAGGTTGCGCTACTACTATCGAGGTAGCGGCTACACCTATTGAGGCAGCGAGTTACGACATAACCGAGATAGTCGCCATGACCACTAACGTGGTCGAGGGACCAGCAGAGAAGTCGCAGGCCTCCGCCAAGGTGGTGATGTGCCCGACCACCGCAAGGGAAGGAAATCGCAGCACCTCCTTCCCGGTACCCAAAGAGAAACTACAATTTCAGAATCTAAGATGAAGAATACTTCAATTTCTCGATTTCTTTGGCCCCGCCCACAAAGGGGGTCTTCGCCTTTAGATCTGCCACCGAAGTCCCCCATCCCAAAGACATTCCCAATAGAGGGAACACTTTTGATAATGAGCGCCTTTGAGAAGGTTTGGTGGGACCAAGTTGAGAGAGTGGACGAGCTGAAGCACCCAGAGCTGGTTTACTCAATATTTGCTCGATCAACCATGAATGTAAGTATTTGATGATACTTATACATACAGGTATAATCTTCTCTTATTTCTCACTGTCTTGTCTTTTGCAGAAAGCCATAGAGCAAATCGCCGTTGTCGGTGAATATCATCGACAACTTCTAGAGTCGCGACAGAAAGAGGAACTCGCAAACAAAAGTGAGAGGTGGTAAGTCACCGTTTTTTATAATCATTTTGACTACTTATATAGTGCTTACGGGTTTGTCATGGAAAAACTCACGACTAGGTACTAGTCGTTAAAGACTTACGACCAATGGCTTTGTCGAGAAGAACTTACGAATAGGTGATGGTCGAGAAGAACTTACGACCATGAGATTTTGTCGAGAAAAACTTACGACTAGGTCGATGGTTGTAGAAGAACTTACAATCGATTGACCAATGCTTATGTTCACTTTTATCCTTTGCAAAGTTGAACAAAGGACGCAAAGACCTTAGCCGACTCGCCGATTATGAAAAAGAGGAGTCAAAAAGCTATGGGAAAAGTAGAATTCCTTTGGGGAAACTTAAAGAAGCCAACTCGCAAACGCGAAATTGCGGTGAAGGAATAAACAAGAAGTGCTAAACTTAAGACGCTGCCACGACTTTGATCTTTATCTAACTCTCGCTTCTTTTCGTAAAAAGAAGATGAGATGAGAAAGCTCCGAATGAAGTCAAAGAGAAAACTTCACCATTCACGAGCTTACTCAGATGTCCAAAAATAAAGATCAAGATCTTGAGACGCCGAGAACTCTAATATCGTAAGTAATTCTTTACCCGCAATCCTTACGAAGTTATCTCCTTTTCTTACTCTCACTTCTTTTCTAGGAATGGATCTTGAATTGGGAAGGCTCGAGACTAAAATCACGGAAAAAACCATGATTTATAAACCGCATCCGTCCTTATTGCAAAGAAGAATGCAGAGGACATTAGATCATGGGAGAAAAGCATGCCGAGACCGTTGCTTCCCATAATGAAGAGGTCAAGAAGTTGGATTTCGACTAGTGGGTAAGAAATTCTTTTACCCGTGATTATTTTTTCTTTTCTTTTCCTCTAGAAGTTTATCTTTGTTTGGCCAATCTTATTCTTTTCGTAACAAGTGGTCGAAAACAAAAGCTTCGCGAGGCTTCGATTTGTACCCAACAGAGATGGAAGCAATGAAGATTAAACTTCAAGGCAACATCACGCCTCAACAATGTGCTTGGTGAGCTACATAGTGAGGGAAAGACTCTCAAGATGATACGATAACCGCCACATAAGTACTATTGGGGATCAAGTCGACTTTGCAAGATCTGGTGACTACTCAAGGCCAACCAAGTCAATCGATAAAGGAAGCGGCCGAAATCGCAGAAGTTATGCATTAGCAAAACTTAAAGCTCATGACCCCAACCTTAATGTGCACCACTCGAAGCCGACTTCGATCGCTTCCTCAAGCGTAGGAAGACGCGTCGATGGAGGAGATGCAATCATTGGTTGAAAGTTTCAGAGGAGATGCAGTTGGGATCTCCTCTCGTAGTAGCTTGTAATAAACCCGTGAAAAACAAGCTTTTGTTGATGTAATATACGATCCATCTTGTTACCTGCAAATTATCTTGTCGAGTAGTTAGTAACTCAAAAGATAATTAACAAATTTTAAAGACTAAAAATTGAAGTCAAATTAATGACTTTATCCTAGCCCCTAACTATTTGCTTAGTTTGTTGAAACTAAGTAAATAGTCTTGTCTCCTGCAAATCATCTTGTCGAGTAGTTAGTAACTCAAAAGATAATTAACGAATTTAAAGACTAAGAATTGAAATCAAATTATCCTAGCCCCCGACTATTTGCTGAGTTTGTTTAGACAAACTAAGTAAATAGTCTTTAGAAAGGGTTTCTGAAAACAGAGAGGTTTGTTTAACTTGTAGTTTTTGGCCGCAATTGTCATGCATCGTCTAAAGAGTGGTAACGAATTGACACTAGGAAGTTCCTTCTAGTGGGCGTGACCACATGCAAAGAGGAGAGGCTTCGACTAGGTAATGTTAACATCTCCGACTAGATTAATTAAATCGAGAACAAAGAACTTGAGTTAAACAAACATCCAGAGAACTTCAAAAATTCGTCGCTCTTCTTTGGAGGATTCAATAAGTTTGCCTGTTATCAAGAGTTGGAAACCGAACGATGCTAGGAAGTTCCTTCTAGTAAGGTGACCACGCAGAGAGAGGAGAGACTTCGACTAGATGTGTTTCTTCCTCCGACTTAGTTAAGACGAATTGAATACACCAAAGGCAAATGAATAAATCTTAAAAGTGCACTCGCTAGAATATTTTTCAAAAATGAAGTGAAGAAATAATCTAAGGTGAAAGGAGTTGGCCTTCAAAAAAAAATTCAACTAAATAAAACCCGAGTTCTTTGTGTTGGCAACAAAAGCGAGTAACGAGTTGACACTAGGAAGCTCCTTCTAGTGGGCGTGACCACATGAGAGAGGAGAGGCTTCGACTAGGTGATGTTATCTCGCCTTTGCACCAAAGGTAAAGAAAAACGGGTGTTTGAAACATAGTCGAAAAATTATGAAAGCACTACTCAAAAGTAAGACAATAGAGATAGAGAAAACCTGAGTCTTTATTGTCCTAATGATTGGTTACACATAGAACTTATGTGAATCGGGTCGATGTTCCAAGAATTCGAGAGAACTCCGCCGCCTTCCATTGCCAATCGACGACTCGACGAGTAACTTCGACCATCGTAAGGACCTTCCCACTTGGGAGAAAGTTTGTTCCGATTAGACTTGGATTGGCAAAGCCTCAATACTAAGTCACCTACAAAGAAGGTCAGCGAGGTTGACCTTACGATCGTAGTATCTTCGCAGGCTTGTTGGTAGACCGCCGAACTAATTAGGGCCTGGTTTCTCCTTTCTTCAAGTAGATTAATATCATCTCGTCAATTTGTTCCCTGGTTGGAGTCTGTGAATGTTTCACTCGTGTTGACCAGATCTTTAGTTCCGAGGAAGCATGGCTTCAAAGACCAAGACTAGAAAGAAAGGTGTTTCTCTTGTAGCCCGATCGGTAGTTGTACGAATCGCCCATAATACGTAGGGTAACTCTTGTACCCAAGCCCCGAGCGCTTGACGAGCCGGGTCGAAAACTCGAGTCTTAATTCCTCTCATTATTTGGCCGCTTGCACGCTCGATCGCCCCATTACTCGGGATGGGCCATGTAGCATAACACAACTTGGTACCTGAACTCGTCGCAAAATTCTCAAATTTTGCGCCGAAAATTGCTTACTATTATCCGTAATTATTCGACTCAGACTCCAAATCGAGTAATTACGATCTCATCATAAACCGCTTTGCCGCCTCGCTGTTATCCCAATCACAGTTCGCTTCAATCCATTTTGTGAACGATCAATAGCCACAAAAGGAACTCAGAACCTCCGGAGCTTTGGGGAACGGTCCCGTGATATCAAGACCCTGTGTTGCAAAAGGCCAAGATAGAGGTATTGTTTGTAATGCCCGAGTTGGTTGGTGTATTTGCTCGCTATGAAACCGCATCGACACACTTTTTAACCAACTCTTTAGCATCAGATAGGGTCATGGCAATAAAAACCTTGTCGAAAAGCCTTACCGACCAACGCTCAGAGAAAGCATGATTTCCACAGATGCCACCATGTATGTCGTGAAGGAGTGTTAATCCTTCGCTCATGAATGCATCGCATGAGCACCCCTTGAGTACCCTTTTATAGAGAACTCCTTCACCAAAGTATACATTTTGGCTTTTCGATAAGCGATCCGCCTCGAGATCGCCTTTCGCATGTAACCCTTCAAGATAATCATAGATGGGCACCATCCATGTATCCTCGCACTCTAGAGAGGCCGCCTCAATAGGAGGTGTCTCTCGCTCGTCGACTGAGAAGGCTTCGAGTTGTTCCAAGAAGACTCCTTTTGGTACTTCAGATCGGAAGAAGCTATTCGAGCAAGTCGGTCTCATGCGAGAAATTATCCTTTCGAGGGATGAATTGTGCCTCAAACCTAAAAAATGCTTTTCTAGCTTACGACTTCCGATAAGTACCGAGACATTGTCGGGTTAGAGCATCGGTACTTTTGCCGAATTTGATTCACGACTAGTTGAGAGTCTCCTCTCACGAGTAGTCGATTTAATCGAGAGCGCCACGTCAGATACCGCCTAGCAACCTTCAGATTCTCGCCATGCTATTAGTGGCCCGAAAGTTTAATTGTATGGCATACTTTAAGGTCTCTCCTAGGAGATACCAGACCACCCCAAATTTCGAGCCACTTAAAGTAAGCGACCGTCAAAGTACATCGCCCATCGTCGTGGGAATCAGATTCGGGATCCCAACAAGTTCAGATTTGTCCATTCGGCGACAAAGTCCGCCAAGATCTGGGATTTAATGGCCGCTCGGGACACGAATGGATGTCGAACTCCCAAGTTCGATTGACCATTTTGCCATGCGCCTACTGCTTCCTTTATTCTCGAGGATCGCTTCCTAAGGGAAACTCGGGCAAGACAGCCTAGTTTGTGCACCGAAAATAATGCCGCAGCTTCTCAAGACATGAGGAGGGCATATAGAAGCTTTTGGACCCGAGGGTAACGCCCTTAGGTCCGTAAAACTTCACTTACGTAGTAGACCGGTCGTTGTACATTTTCACGCTCCACGACCACTATCAAGCGCTTTATCGCCTGTGGCGTGGCAAACTAGGTAAACCAAGAGCGTTTCTTCCGCCCTGAGAGACCGTAATAGGAGCACTCAGAAGGTACCTCTTGACATCCTCAAAGGCGCGTTTGCCTCTTTCGACCACTCAAAACCTTCGTTTCCTTAGAAGTTTAAAGAAAGGTAGTCCTTTTCTCCCAACAGGCGATGAAACGACTTAAAGCCGCCATGCACCCAAAGTGAGTTTCGACTTCTTTCCGTAGTTGAGGGCGATTTCTAAAATGGCTTTTATCTTTTGAGGATTTGCTTCGATTCCTCGTATTGATACTAGGAATCCAAGCAATTTCAAGAGATTCCAAATACACACTTCTCGTGATTAAGTTTTAAGCGATGTTTTCGAGATTGTCGAACGCTTTGCGTGTCAAGAATATGATTAAGTCTCTTGATGCTTTTGACAACTAGATCATCAACATAGGCTTCTAGATTTCGCCTAATTGAGATGAAAAAGTTGTTCGCATCAAGCGCTGAAAAGAAGCTACCGCATTTTTTAGACCAAATGGCATTTTGACATAGCAAAATATACCAAATGGTGTAATAAATGCGTCTTTTCTTCATCGTCTAGACACATATTGATCCGGTGGTATCCGCAATATGCATCTAAAAACTTAACATTTCACAACCCGCAGAGAGTCAACCAACCGATCGACACGAGGTAAAGGAAAATCGCTTTTGGACAAGCTTTATTAAGATCAAGAAAGTTCACGCACATACGCCATTTGCCGCTTGACTTTCTAACCATTACAGGTTAGCCAACCATTCGGGTGGTTGACCTCTTATAAAGCCCGCTTAAGTAGCTTATCCAATTCGATTTAATAGCATCTCGCCGATCGTGGGCAAATCTCCGCAATTTTTGTTTTACGGTACTTTGTCGTGCCGTAGTTAGTTCTCCGTCTCGATCACCTCCCTCGGGACTCCGCATGTCGGATGCTTGCCACGTGAATACATCTGCGCTAGCTCTGAGGAAGGTGATGAGGGTGTCTTCCTATTTGTGGTCGGAAGTATCCTCGATGCGAACAGTCTCGAGGGCTCCCTCAAGGCCCGTGAGGAACCTCTTGACTTTGTCGTCGCTTTGGTGCAGTTTTTAGGCTTCAACTTGCTAGTCGAAGGTCGACTTTCTTCTCGAGTTGGTATTTGTCCTACCATCTTGAGGGATCGACGATCGCAGTATGCGCCATCTTCTTGTCACAATGGATTGTGATTACCTTTGGGACCCGCATCTTAATACATTGATATCCATAATGAGTAGCCATTAGAATTTTGCCAAAGTTGGTCGTCCGAGTATGGCGTTATATGTCGATCGAAATCGATCACATCAAAGGAGATTTTCTCCGTCCCGAAATTACTTGGTGAACCAAATGTTAAAGGAAGAGAAACTTGACCAATTGGTTTGGTCAAGATCCCGAAGACGATCCCATGGAAAGAGTATCGCATCGGTCTTACTTTGGTCCTAGGTACTTGCATGTCATCCAGAGCACTCAGAATAAAATATTTAACGAGCTTCCACCATCAACCAAAACTCGATTGACCCGACAATTGTTGATGGTGGGTTCGACCACGATCGGTATCGACTGTCGAAGTCGAAGGAATCGGCCACTCTTCTCGAAAGAGATAGTGACTTCCGACCACTTCGTAATTTATTGACGAGAGGAGGATCTATGGAGTTTACCTCACGCTCAGCTGACCTTAAGTTGCCGCTTTGATTCATATGCCGATGATCCTCGAGATGTGTTCGATGGTGTGTTGCGGATCCCGAACGACATCTCCTCTTCGCTATCTCAAGATTTATGACCACTTGTTTGACCTACCTGCTCGAGAGTGGGAAGTGGTCCTTGTCGTTGTAGTAGTCTTCAAGCTGCTGGAAGACCGGCAATTGCGAAGGTCATGCCCTTCCTTTTTATGGAAAGGACACCACCTAGGCTTATCATTTTTCCGATCGTATGCTTACCTTTGCCTCTGCTTCGAGTGTGGC
This sequence comes from Phyllostachys edulis, assembly GCA_036346405.1. Taxonomy (NCBI): domain Eukaryota; kingdom Viridiplantae; phylum Streptophyta; class Magnoliopsida; order Poales; family Poaceae; genus Phyllostachys; species Phyllostachys edulis. The sequence goes on from JAYEVD010000940.1 coordinate 63,039, forward strand.
TTGATGTGCGTGGTTCTTTATCATTCACACCAATACCTCCTTGGAACCGCCTGGTTTGGAGTTTTTGACCTTCGCTTTGTTCTTGGACTTTTTGCTTTTTTATCCTTCTTCTACCAATGTCGCCTGCCTCGAGAGGTATTGTCTTCGATCTATTGTATTGTTCCACTCGACCGCCTCGTATAAAGTGGCATATCGATCACCATCTCAAGAGTTCAACAATGTAGTAGGTGGGTTTAAAGCAATGTCTTCTATTATTCTCCTACTACGGACTCGCTTGAATGCTCGATGATGATGAATTAAACTTCCTAATTGTATTACTTAACCCGACTAAAGCGCTTGATGAATTGGCGCAAGGTCTCTTGTCATTCTCGTCTCATCCGGCAAGTCATCCTCCTTCTGTATGCATTGTAAGTGTCTTGGAAATTTGCCAATAGAAGGTCGCAGAGGTGTTGCTAAGAGTAAATCGACTCGAGTGGTTGATTCAAGAACTACGATCGAGCGGATCCTTCGAGCACGCTTGGAAGATAATTTGCCATTACATGCTCTCCTCCTCCGCCGCTTTCGGACAATTGCTAGTAGATTTGAAGGAATTCGAGGGATTTTGGGAACCATCAAACTCTCCATGTTCACCGGTCGAAAACGAGGTGGCCAATAAACTCTGAGATCAAAGCGAGAATGCCCGACATCCAAGAATGACTTTTGACGCCTTTGCAGAAAGAAGGGTTGATATCATCGTGGTCGCATCGACGATACCCAGAATAGGTTGTCCGGACCTATGATAGATCTCGCCTTACGAGGGAATACTCGTAGTTTATCTCGCCGCAGATTCCCATGTCTGAATGGGGAGCGATCACCTTCCGAGGGGTTTGTTGATCATCACCGCTCAAAGACATTTCTCCGGTAGGTGATCGGCGCGATTTCATCGCTGCGCCGATTCCTCCGCGGGTGATATGTTCGATCGACCGTCGCCAAGAAGTCGACATATGACTTCCGAATGATGTCGGCGAGGCGCTTCCACTTTGCCATCATGTTCCGGTTTTGTGCGATCTCTTCAACGAAGAGGTCGAGTCTCGTGCTCTGCTAGCTCTTGAGTTGGATTCTCGAGCAAGTCATTGATGTAATCAAGTTCTTGAGCTTCCTTCGATCGATATTGATGCGCCTGCATGCATTCTTCGGGCTTCAATTTTCTTCCATTCTGAGACCGCTTTAATGAAGTGCGAGAATGTCGAGGATTTCTCGCTGCTCATGAAGGTGTTGGTCGGTCCGCCGCTGGTGGCGCTCCTTACAACGCCACGCGAGGGCGCAGCAGGTGATCTTCCGAAGGGTGTCCATCTCGGCTTCTAGAAGAGTGATCTTGATCCGAGGGAAGGACGAAGATCTCCTGCTGATGATTCTCACTTGCGCCGAGGCCTCCGCTTGAGGAGTTGTCGAGAGACACCATCCGGCGATTTTGGAGTAATCCTCCGTAGGGGAAGTCTCAGGTTATAACTGCTCCGCAAGTGCATGTGATCTCATGGAGAGATGGTCGAATTTGTAGGAAAAGCATGCTTGATCCCGCCTCTCAAGGCCATCCGGAGAGAGAGGATCACCAGATGCCGGTGAAGTCCTGCATCAGGCTTCCAGAGCTTGTCTCACCAAGTCGGACCGCCTTTAGGGGACTTGGACACTTTGAGGAAAAACTCTCATCGTGGTCGTGAGTCCACTGGGTGTGGTCCCGGGTCGATTGACCCTTGTCCTTTGAGAGGGTAGATTCTCTCTCGGACGCATCAGGGGATAAGGATCCTCCTCAACTCCGCCGGCGACATTGTCTCTCGGATCTCGTGGAAGATCCCTGAGGCAAGAATGCCATAGGATGAGTCATCACTTGGTTCAGAATCGAATCCCAGATCCATGTCGACGTCACAGACCGCCAAGTCGAATCCGTTCTCCTCGCTCCATTCTTCCGCCATGAGTGCATGAGATTTGGAAAACAGAGAGTATGTTGACAAGAGATTACCGAAGATCCCCACGGACGGCGCCAACCGCTGGTGTTTTAGAACCGAACTTACGTGAAGATGGTTTGATTCGGGGTCTCCTAGAATGGAATCACGCAGAGATTGACACGGGATTTTTATATGTGTTCAGCCTTCTCCGAGAGAATAACAACCCTACTCCTATGTGTGTATGGTATTGAGTGTATTTTGAATAATCAGGAGAAAAACTAAGACTATTACAGATAGTGCTTATATTCCTGATGGCCCGATTCATCCTCCCCTTCCTTTCTCTGATTGCCGCCTTTTATAGTACGTGAAGGAGCCATAGCTACTCCAGATAAAGTGGCGCCTCATCACTTCCTGTAACGGGCGACGTTGGTAATAATCACCGTGCATTAACTCCTCCACGCCGCTAATGCCTATATACCGTAGATAATGGAGTATTACGTGTCATTATCGCAGTAATAACAAAAGTATGATGATCGTTGAATCCCTTAATCAATAAGACCCACTTGATCAGAGGTTTATTTGATCATAAGGTGGTCGAAGTTGACCTAGTCGTAGAGGAGCCTACGACTATGAGGTAGTCGTAGCAAGACTTACGACTATGGGATAGTCGTAGCATATCTTACGACTATGGGGGTAGTCGAGCATAACTTACGACTATGGGGGTGGTCGTAGAAGAACTTATTTACCACCCATTAGGCTCTTCCCTCATAACATTAAGGGGTATACTCAGGGTCCACATGACGCCATATTTACCTATAATAAGAATTATAGATAAAAGATAAAATGAGGATTATTATATCCTCGCCGCCATAAACTCCCTTTGTATGGCCGAAAAGAGCAAAACAACTCGAAATGAGGCTATATTTGAGTTTAACTAATAGGAAATGATATTTGGAATGCATTCAAGTAAACTCACTTTTGAAATCTCCTCAATAAACATTTTCATGAAGATACCATGCTCAATTTCTCAAAATCCAAAGAGTTGTTTGAAATTATGTTGAGCTCAAAAGGTAGTTGATCAAAGAGAGAAAAAAGTCAAATCCTTTTCAAACTAAGTCTAAATCCATTGAAATTTTTGCATGAATAAATTTTAGACTCCTAGGAATGTTTTCCAACAAGAATTTTTAAAAGAGAAGTATCTGATCAAAAGATATTCTGAAATGTGCTTTGGAGGCCAAATTAATGCTTAAAGCAAAGATAAAGCAAGAATTTTTTTTAAATGAAGTCCAAAAAGCTTTGAAGTTTTCTAAATATTTACTTTGGACTAATTCAAATGTATTTCAAAAGGGATTTTTTGGTAAAAGATTTTTATTTCATGAGATATTTTGAATTTCTTGTGAACAAGAATCATATAGATAAAACTCCCCCTAAAGATATGCATATAGAGATGTGAATCAAAAATTATGAATATGTGAGGATTTTATGAAATTTTGAGTGAGTTTCCTCTATATATATTGAATCCAAGGAAGCATGACACAAGAGATAAACAATAATTAAATAAGCATACAACACCAATAAGGATTCAATCACGAACATATCTTAGACAAGGATACAATAAGAAAGCATAATTCTTATCATAAGCATTCAATTGTCCAACATAAGTTTGATAGTGATTAAGACAAAAGCATCCAAGGTTCAATAAGCTTACACAAGATAAAACATGAGAGAATATTAAGCTTATCCTTACAAGACAAGGTCTATAGACCTAAATAAAAAAGATATTATATCTAGGAAAGAGGAGCCTCTTACGAAGATGGATGATCACCACGCTGAGTGAAGGAAGGAGGGTGTTGACCACGTCCAAACCTCTGATAGGCCAAAGGCACTTGCTGCTGCTGATACTCAGTGAGCCTCTCATCCATATGGGTGACCATCGAATCCAAAGTATCAAACTTCGTGTTCAATCCTTCAACCATGGCTCTGGTCTCAACTTGAACGGCTTGCATTTGATCAAACCTTGTGTCCATGCGGTCCACGCTCGACTGAAGACGAGAGAGAGCTGCCAAGATAGGATCTTGCTCCTGAGGAACCTGCTGCCCTGGATGTCCCTGAGGAGGCAATCCTTACCCTTGAGGCTGATGATGAGGTGGAGCATCTTTAGGTCTGTACTCTTTATGCTCCATATCACAAGGATTATCAAAATCAATCTTACTCTGAATTAGCTTCATAATGCAGGCCGACGGGGGCGCGTGCGGCGGGCTATGCCAGCTTCGAGCGGCGCACTGTAGGGCGGCACATGGTAGAGTGCGGTAGGGTGGCCGTGCGACACAGCGGCCATGTAGGCGGCGGTTTTTTCCTGTTATTGTTCATCCAAAAACACTGGTCATGCAACTACTGTCCATGCAATCAACCGATCGGTTTGGCCGGCGACTTCAAGTCGACTCGCGGTAGATTAGAACGGATTTGCAATCCACAGTGCAATTATCATCTACTCTTTCATGTAATCTACCGATCGACATTGTTTCCGCGACTTCAAGTCGGCTCGCGGTAGATTACAGCGAATTTGCACCGTAGGAAATAATCTACAAAGCCAAATTTGTGGAATTGAAAGCGATCTAGAAAAAAATGATTCGATCTACGAGCGTCATTCTTCGACGGTTACCTTTTGATCAGAGTAGAGTAGGCCTAGAGGTAGGCCGGAGTCGATCGTGCTGGTAACGTGTTGAGAAACCGTTGCTGACGAGTCCAGTCCAAACGATCACCTCGTAGACAAGCGTAGAATCGTTTAGAATAATGCAAGAACAAATAGTACAAAATAGTAGATTGAACAGAGATATGAGAGAACTTCTTGTTTCTCTTTATTACTCTTCTGTAAACGGTAATACAATTGTTAGGATCCCCTCCTTTATATAGTCTTCAAAGTGGATGAAGGATCCATTATAGATCAGACCTGCAAGGCATAGGCCAGGATTTCCTAACACCAATCACTGTCTCCCTAAGTCTCCTCTCTCATTTCCGTGTGAGCCAGCTGTGATTGCCTCGAGTGGAATATATCATATGGCAATTCTAGCTAAATTCGATTTTCATATATATCCAGGCATGTAAAACCCGCTTCATCTTTAACATGTATCAAGAATCCAACAGATGTAATTAGTGAAAATTTAAGGGGTACATTGATCAGTAAGGATATAAATATCACACAAGTAGAACAATAGCATCAATATATGCATCACTAACCAGCGGTCATTCCCTAAAAAAACAAGTGGTCCTTAAGCCATTTACTCCCTTCGGTGTACGAATACTTGACGTCAAGCAGGTCAAATATACTTCCTCTCCGACGTCAAATAAATAAAAACGGAGGGAGTAGTTAGTCTCATGTATATGGGATGTTGTTTCATTAAGCTAGGTAGACATGAGCAAATTTGACCCGATCCGGCCCAACCATGCTATGGCTATGTTTCGGGCTGGGCCAGGCTTAAAACCTCAGCCCGAGCCCGGCCCAACCGGATGTTTTGCTCGAGGGCGGATCTTTTGTTCGAGGCTACGACTTAGGAGCTGAGTAGTATAATCATCATTGAATGAGGCCGATGTTTTGTTCGAGGTTACGACTTACGAGCTGAGTAGTGTAATCATCACTGAATGAGGCCACATGTTTTCACATCTTGCTGATGATGCCTCTTGAGTATAGTATCCGACTGATTTAGTATCCGCTCCATTCTCAACAAAAAAAATCTTGAAGGTGTCAATTGTGTACCCAAATCTGCCAGAAAGCCATCCGCATTAAACCGAGCATCTTTCCTTACATGTCCTGCGTGCCAATGGGAAAAGGGGAATTGTTTTTTAGCTCTCCTTACCGTCCTTCCCGATTCCGAGAGATGTATTTTCATATTTTACCATCCTTCCTGATTCCAACTTTATTTTTTACCATTCACTTAGGGGCTGTTTGGATGCTTACCTCGGCCGACCGCTCGGCCCGAGCCATCCTCGATCCTCGCCATTGCTTGCTTTTTCTCGCTTCCAGCGCAGAAAACAAACGCTGGAGCTAGTACCGAAGACAACTCCGCCGGTATGATCTCCGTTCGTTATTTGATCCAACGGTCTATTTTATTTATCAATTCCAGCACATACTTCCAACCAAACAACCCATCTCCGTGTTTGTTTTGCCCAAAAGAAAACCATCTACTTTCCAGGCTACATCCAGGCATCACTTTTTTCCAGGCATGTAGTCCAGGGCATCAACCAAACAGGCCCTTAGTCTGGTCCGATTCCGAGAGATGCGTTTTTATATTTTACCATCCTTTCAGATCCCGAAGTAATTTATTTTTTATCCTGCACTTAGTCTGTTTTTTATTAAATACTACGTTTTGATTATCTTTTTGATTTTATTTTTTGCCATTCGAAAAGACCGAGTTGCCCTTGTCAACCCGTCATCCTCCTCCTTCTCCTCTCTCCTTCTTTCCTCCTCAGATCCTCCCTCACCAACCTCTTGCTCCTGCATGGCCACCGACACCTCGCTCCCCGCCTGCCTCACTCTCAGATGGTTCTATTAGCACCGAGGGCACAAAAAAAGGAAAAAAGGAAAAGATATTTGAAAAACACAGAGAAAAAAAATTAAAAGAATAGGTGCTCTCGGGTGATTTTTTAAGAGGAATATAATTCACTCGGTATTTTCCCTGTTCAGTTATCACTTGTTGCAACACGCAAACATACAATAGTATTGCACATATTTAGGTCTTACGTGTTACATTACTACCTAACAACGATGCGCACAAATTAATTTGGACTAATTAAGTACGACTAATTAGTAGGATTAAATTAGTTGTGACCAAATTAATACGAGTATTTCTAACCTCTTAATTAATTCAGACTAATTAATTACAACAATTGAATTAGGAAAAAAGTTACAACTTCATAACGCAGCCAAATTAATTGTGGCTACTAAAGTACGACTAATTAACTATAACCGATTAATTGCAACTAATTAATTATAAGTAATAACTAACTGATTAAAATACGTACGATTAACCGTGACATCCAAACATCGCGGTGTGATTGAGAATCTCCCCTTTATTCCCTTTCCTTTCTATCCCCTCCGTGCGGGCAATCGCATCCATGCGGCCGCTAACTAAATTAATAAAGCAACTAAATTAATTACGACCGACTAACTATGGGAGGGAAACTTGTCCCTACTACGTTGTTTCAGTTTGTTGACATCATGACCAAAGGACTACCGTTGACCAGTGGCGGACCTACCCCTCAGGCAAGCGAGCAGTATAAAACCCTCCCCCGCCCTGCATGTGCCAAGCAGAAAAAGATACTAGTAGATTGGAGTATGATTGATGCAACAATTTTATTATGGGAACCACGCTAATTTAGATATACGCTGATCTGTCTTTCAATTTAGAGGGGTGAAACTGCACTCTTTTGATTTCTCATGATATGGTCCAACGATATCAGTGATTTTAGTAAAGCTCGGCCACCTTCTTGGTATGTTTCACAGCCCATGCTAATCTTAATTAATGGTGGAAATGTTGCATTTGTGGGTTATTGCTTGAGCGTTTTTTTTGGGTTAAGATGCTTGAGCCACACAGACTACCATTAGATTGTCTTGAATGATGACCAAGGTTGAAGAGAGGCTGCTTGTGTCTGGTGGATTCTTTGTTTGGGCACTCAGAAATTGTAAGGTTGGTGTGACTATCAAATGAGGGCATAGGCATACAACCATCGCACAGAAACCTCCCCATGCCACGCCGTTATGCTAGGTCGGGTCTTGGCCGAGACACGCCAATGCAAGTTGCCGGCCCGATTCTTGACTTAAGCCAAATCCCCAATGAAATGCAGATGCACTAGTAACCCTAAATCTCTAATTCCCCAACCATTCCCCATTCATCGGCCCGTGCTCCGCTCCAACTACGGGTCGCTAGCACGAGGTCTACAACGGGAGAGGGTGGGTTCTACTACGCGAAGCGAGGGCGAGTCTTCTGCGCGCAGGTCATGCAGACGGGATCAGCGAGGCACCGACTAGTCAACTACTGAGGCTCGGCGTGGCACGGCAAGCCACCAAGCCAACAAGAGGTTAGCTCTCGCCCTGGGTCTTCAAAATTCCAGGTTCCGCCACTGCCGTTGACGACATTCCGTGAGTTCCGATCCAGTTTAAGCATTCGACCCGACGATGCTCAAACTGCGGCAGGATGTTAGCATATCAATCACGGCTGCATGTTCCTATATTTGTGCATACGGTTTGCGCAGCTGCAGATGCTATAGTTAGGCCCTCTTTTATCTCCAATCTCCTGTAATTAAGGATCTCTAATGATCTCCTTCTTTTGTACATGTAACACTATATATTGTCAAGCAATACAAGGAGATAATCAAGTGGCCAATCATACCTTTCTACACTCAGAAATCAGAACGTCCCACGAAAGGGTGCATCCAGCATCCCGCACCGCGCGCCGGCTAAAACCCAAACCGCACCGCGCGCGACACCACCACATGCCCGCGCGCCGACACGCACCAAGAAAACCCCGAAACCACGGCCCGGCGCGCCCGTTTCACCCGTGCGTAGCCGCGCCGCGCGCCGGTCCGAGCCGAGGCCTCACGCAATCGCCATTTCGCCCGCGCGGAGAAGGCTGCAAACGCGCACACAGGCACACCAACGCACACGGCTTCCGCTTTCTTGGCGCTGCTGCCGCACAAGGCCACGGCCGAGCCCGGTGTTTCGGCGTCCCCCCCTCGAGTCGCACTCACACCCCTCCCGTCAAAAAAGCCACCACCGCGAGACGAGAGCACGAGAGTCGAGAGGCCTTTGCCTTTTGCGCTTAAAACAACCCAGCGCGCGAGCCGCGAGGCGAGAGAGCATGGCGGCATCGGAGACCTCCCCGTTCTGCATCTCGGCCGCGAGCAACAGCAAGGGCGCCGCGCCGAGGCCGCACGGGCACGTCGTGATCGCGGGACGACTCCACGAGGCGCTCGTGTTCGCGGCCGGCGCCGTGGCGGCGGTGCTCGTGCTCCTCGGGGTGGCCTCCTTCCTCGCGCCCACGCCCGTGCCCAACCTAGTCGCCTCCCCTTTCTCCTCCTCCGCGTACTACGGCGCCGCCGCCGGCGCGGGCCCTCGGTCGGGGCGCACGTACTACGACGACCCGGAGGTGTCGTACACCGTCGACCGGCGCCTCACCGGGTGGGACGCGAGGCGCGCCGAGTGGCTGCGCCTGCACTACCCGCGCGGGCTCAACGCCAGCGGAGGCGGCGGCGCGAGGAGGAGCGCGTGGTGATGTTGTCGGGTCGCAGTCCCCGCCGTGCGCCGGCACGGGGGCGACCACCTGCTGCTGCGCTTCCTCAAGAACAAGCTCGACTACTGCCGCCTCCACGGGATCGAGCTCTTCTACAACAACGCGCTGCTACAGCCGGCGATGCTGGCCTACTGACCAAGATCCCCGCCGTGCGCGCCGCCATGCTCGCCCACCCGGAGGCCGAGTGGATCTGGTGGGTCGACGCCGACGCCGTGTTCACCGACATGGACTTCTCCTTCCGCTTGCCAGGTACAGGGACCACAACTTCGTCGTCCACGGCTGGCCCAAGGAGGTGTACGACGCCAGGTCGTGGGTGGGGCTCAACGCCGGCGTCTTCCTCATCCGCAACTGCCAGTGGTCGCTCGACCTCATGGACGCGTGGGCGCGCATGGGCCCCGCCTCGCCGGAGTACGGCGAATGGGGCAAGGTGCTCAGGGACACGCTCAAGGGCAAGACCACCAACGAGTCCGACGACCAGTCGGCGCTCGTGTACCTGCTCCTCAAGAACCGCGAGAAATGGGGCGCCAAGACCTACTTCGAGAAGCAGTACTACTTCCAGGGGTACTGGGCGGAGATCGTAGACCGGCTCGACGGCGTCGCGGCGCGGTACGAGGCGGCCGAGAGGCGCGCCACCGGGGCGGCGGTTCTCCGGCGGCGGCACGCGGAATGGGAGCACCTGCGGTACGCGGCGGCGAGGAACGCGGCGGTCAGGAGGAGCGTGCCGGGGCCGGCGGGGGGCTGGCAGACGGGGTGGCGGCGGCCGTTCGTGACGCACTTCACGGGGTGCCAGCCCTGCGGCGGCGAGCCGAACAGTATCTATTCGAGGGAGAGCTGCGCCGACGGGATGCGCCGCGCGCTCAACTTCGCCGACGACCAGGTGCTCCGCGCGTACGGGTTCCGCCACGCCGGCCCGCTCAGCGACGACGTACGGCCGCTGCCGTTCGACTACCCCGCCGCGCACTGAGGCGGCCGGGACGCGCGCCCAGCGCTTACAGCGAATCAAATGATCAGCACTGTTTGTAAGATCAAGAGATGTTACTGGCTCGCACTTTCTTTGGATGTGATAATGCCAGTGAGAGATTTGGGTCTTGTTTGCATCATTTTAGCTTGCGTTTCTCCTGCTTTTGATATTGTTTTGAACGCTTTTTGCCTTCTTTTAACTGAGAAGATATGATCTTGGACTCTCCAGTTAGATTGTTAGTCTTGAGTTGCTTCTTGATTATAAAACGAACATGTTCTATTTTAGAGGAAGAGCAGTGCATTGCTGTTGCCGTCGAAGTGGGGATTGTCAGTTCAGTGGGGTTCACTTCTTGGAACAGTTTCTGTTGATGAGTTCTGACAATTCTAGAATAGGACAACCGTGATTGCCGACGAAAGATGAGGCCGATTAGATGACAAACTTTGACCAAGATATGCCATTAGTTCATGTGACAAGGCTACGTCACCTGGTACTTGACGAACTAATATTAGTCCAATCCAGCCAAATGAGATAGTGTCATCTCCAATAGGTCATGGAGGTGGAGGGACGAACTAATATTAGTCCAATCCAGCCAAATGAGATAGTGTCATCTCCAATAGGTCATGGAGGGAAGGCTAGGACTCGCAGCTTCGACTTCCATGGTTGGAGAAATTTTTTTTAATAATTTTTTTAAAAAAGAAATTTACAAAAATAAATGACTGCCCCAAAAAATTGCAAAAATGGGTTCCTACCTGTCGCCGGTTACCCTCTTCTCCTGTCGCCAGTCCACCTACCTGTCGTTAGTTCAGCTTTTCAGGACGACGTGACCCGATGAGTCAGTTTTTGAGACGACGTGACTCGACGAGTCAGCTTTTGAGGATGACGTGATCCGACGAAGTCGACTTTTTCAGACGACGTGACCGATGAGCCAGCTTTTCAAGGCCGTTGCCTCGAGGTCGCGAATTTCCTTCAATCGATTACAATTCGATCAGACGAAGCGCCAACTCTAAGATATAAGTACTACCCTTCCACGCCGAAGTTCTCTCAAGATCCGGACTTTAACACAATCTCGCTCAGATGGACAAACACTAGGAGGAGGTCCACGAAATGCAAATGGAGTATGCGGCCTAGGAGAAACAAATGGAGCGTGCCAGGAGGCCACCTCCCCGCAATGACGCCGCTTCTATAACAACAACCCCTACGAGAACATCCCAAGGAGCGTCACGCAACACCGCCCGGAGGAGACGCCGCCCCTCATTGGCGCAGGACGATGCAAGTTCTTCAAGTCCAAGCACCGGCTAAGCCTGGATATGCGTTACTGGGGTTGCGTGAACTACTCCAATGACTATCCCACCGTTGGGACACGAGATGCTATCGACGGTGGTAAGGACACTAAAAGATGTTCCCTACCATTTCTCTTTGAAAGTCCACACTAACAACCTCTCCCGTCTACTCGTAGTCCCCAAATCCGCTATGTGGCTACCGCAAGTGGATCGACCTAGAAATCCACCCACACGACTAGTGAACTCTCGACTACGAGGAGTGGGATGCCAACAGAGACCGCGAGAGAGAGGAGGAGCGCCACACCGAAGAGCACAACCAGCGTATCCGGCGGGAGACGCAAGCCCATCTCGTGGCGTGCAGGCGCTGGGAATGGAAACTAGAGCGAGTATTAACCAAGAGTTATATGCTGAGAGAATTGTACAAATTCTGAAACAGTATGAGGATGTGTTCCAGGAGTCTCAAAGACTACCTCCAACTAGAAGTTGTGATCACCACATTCACTTAAAAAGTGGGTCAACTCTAAATCTGAGGCCTTACCACACCACCAGAAGGAGGCAATGGAGGAAATCATAAGAAAGATGTCAGTGTTTGAAGAGATTAGAACCAGCATCTGTCCCTACTCTTCCTATTTGTAATGGTGAGAAAGAAAGATAGGAGTTAGAGATTATGTGTGGATTACAGACAATTGAATGCATTAACTATTAAAAACAAATTTCCTATGCCAGCCATTGTCGGGACCCAAAAAATACGATTTAGGAACCCTCGTGTTTCGAACTAGTCCCCAGATCAAGAGCTAGCTCACACAGAAATAGTGATGAAATACCATCCATTTATTCGATTTAACTAAAAAGATCTCAGAGTAAAAAATAATAATAATAAGTGGACCTTATGGTCAACGTTAACTTAACTTGCCATGCAGGGCTATAGAAACAAATAAACTCTTGCAGCGGAACGAAACTCTTGAAATGGTCAATCAACATGCCCATAGGCAATCGAGAGAAGAACACACCCTAATCCGCAAAACCTTCATAGACCTCCTTCTGAAAGAACTCTTAAGCAGCTTGATATTCTTCAACTGATCAACAAAGGCGTAAAGCCATGAGTACATAAAGCACTCAGCAAGTCGTGGGAAAATATATGCAAATAGTATTGATTCAAGGCTGGAACAAAGGTTAGTTGTATGGTTCTTTTGTAGAAATCAGCATTGACGATAAATACAATAAATAGATTGAAATGCGTAGTTGAAAACAATAATAAATAATTAAACAAATTGCTTTAAAACAACCAGTGAACTTTCCATTCACTTCCAAACCAAACCAATGATAAGTGAATCTCCAATTCACCAATCGACACAACCCACCAAGTGAATTACCCGTCCACCAAACGAACATTATATTCATCAAGTGAACTTTGTATTCACACCCTGACTCATTTTATAAGAAACTCTATCTCTCGTGTGAAATCCCTAGACATGTCCATAACCGAGGACGCAGCTATTCGAATAGAGCAATTGACACTCTACAGAGGTTGTACACTTTACCCACAAGAAGCAATCAATCGGATCAGAGTTGACCACAACAAAACCTTTCAGAAATTTCATCTCAACAATTGACTCTCCCGTTGTGCATCCAGCCCTCCCAAAACCACACCGTGGGTTTGTTGGGCCACGGGGTAGGCTACGATAGCTACAAATCAAAAATTTCTACCACGCAAAACCAGAAGCCAAGCAAGTAGATGATCACAGATCGTTACCACCAGACGCCAGAAGCGGCGGAAGAAGGGTTGGAGCGACCGTCCAACGAGAAAGCGCCGATGTAGTAGTCGAGTCGATCGTCGGTCGAAAGCAAGTCGATCACGATGGTCGCGATCGATCGTCTAACGCCCTCGCGAGTCGATCGTCTCCTCCAAAGAACCTCTCAAGTTTCTTGTGAAGATCGCGGATTGTCCTCAAGCGCATTGATCGCGAGAGCGCCTCTACAGATCCACACGCCCAGGGAAGGAACAACCATGCGCAAGTGTGCTAGCACCAAGTCACACGGTAGAGCTCTCAGGAAGATGGCGGCTAGGGTTTCGGTGGTGATTCACACGTCCCTCTCAACAGCGTCATGCATCTCCTTATATAGTGCTCGTGACGGATCCTATCCGAACACGTTTGACTAATTGTATTCAGATCTTGGTTTGTTCTAACTTGCTAAGTGTGTGACCACAGAGGTTCATGCGTAATCGGTTGTGACTCTAAACCCTTCCGATCATGAGTTGTAGTGGCTCCTAGCGTAACATAACAATTCCGAATACACACAAATTATATCGGACGAACCTTAATGCAATATGATCTACCGACGGATCCTCATCACTTACGACCGTGTCCTATCTCTATACGATCAGTTCGTAAGTCCCACGACTGTGTTTCGACCACTCTGTGATTTCGCTCGACCATCAGTAACTATTCGAACTAAGCGACCTACTCGTGTATTCTCCCTTTGCCTCATGATGTCGGTTGAACTCGGGTGAGATGTTGTGTCATCCATGGATCTGCTCAATACTTTCTCGATCGAGTGTCGATAACTTCACGTGGTTGAACACTTCGACAACTAGTGGCATGGCCATGCACTTTCTTTATCCGATCACAACGAGGGGCCCAGAGACATCTCTCCTATTATGTTAGGAGGGGCAAATCCCATATCCGACCAGTCACATTCCTCTGCATGTTTCATAGCATACCCGAAAGCTACCTTTATAACTACCAAGTTACGGAGTAGCGTTTGGCAACCCCTAAGAGTGCTATTACACATGTAGGAAATCATGCTGATATCAGGTCTAAGGATTATACATCATCATTGCTTGAGACCAACTAATGACACATAGAATCATAACAATCTCAATAGTGTCTCAAGGTGGGTCTAATCCAACAATCTAACATGTGTCCATATTATTGGTTTGATATCTCCATATCCATGACCCGTGAAACATAGTCATCAACCAATACATATGCTAGTCTATTCATATGTGTTCTCATATGTTTCCGACCAGGGATCTTATAAGAATAATTATCGCAGAAATATAGAGTTTCACAATCAAGCCACATACTTGATAATCAATATTAACAATATTATTCTTGGAACAAGATAACATTTTATCCAATATTATGAACATAAGGAAATATAATCATCTCTATTATTGCCTCTAGGGCATATTTCCAATAGGGTTGACGCACAACGTTGGACTTGGAGATGGTGAAAATATCGCCCATAGATGTGACCTTAGAAAAGGATACACACCTCCACCCATATACTACTTGAGTAGTCAAAAGCCAAAACTCCATAACTTACTAGGTTAGGTCCATCCCATATCAGGCATGTGGTTGTACGAGAAGGCCCAGTTTAATGGCGCATAAGATTAAGTCCTTGACAAGTTACTCAAGCGAGTCTACCATAAACCCACGACGTGTTGAAACACCCACACTATCCCACCATCCACTCGCTCGAGCGAAAACCATTTTTGTTTAACTAAGACCAATGACACACCATGTCATGGTACGTAGATTTTAATAACAGCAGTGGCTAACCACCACGATTCCATATTTCATTAAGTCAAGATTAATCATTAGGACACATGTGATAATGAACCCATCGTAACTAAGTTGAACTAAGCATCTGTACGATACCCATGTTGGTGATACAAATATGTCCAACTAAAATTATCCAAGCTATGGTGACAAAGGATTCATGGCATTCAAATAATCAATGGAGGCATAATGACAACAGGTGATAACTAATCTCAAAACAATTTGTATAAAGATAGCATGCAGTTGTATAAAATAATATACTTTTGAAATCATAGGTTCAATATGATCAAAAGACCATGACTTGCCTTGGAATAAATTATGGGATTGATCTTGATCTTGGTGCACTCCTCCTTGCTCAAAACTTCCCAAGTATCAGTGTCTACTCGCAAACAAGCAAATAAACCAAATAAATAGATAACAGAGATGAAACAAACTCTAAAAATTAAATAAAAATCTCAAATAAATAGATCTTGAATTTATATGAATTTAGAAATTTGAATGAACTCAATCGGAGTTCGGATGCAAAGATATAGGCTTTGGAAGATTGAAACCACATAAATTGATGAAAATCAGATTTATGGATTTACTAGAATTTCTTTTCTGAAGGAAAAGAAAATATGACGTCAGCAGTGGATTAATTGACTGAAAGAAAATAAAGGAAATTGGATTTATGTGTGGGTCCCACCAGTCATAGGTTCGGGTCTACTACTTGGCTACTGATAATGATGCCACGCAAGCAAAGAAGAGGGTGTGGCATGCTGAGGTGGAAGGGGAGGTGGTTACCACGTCAGCAAAGGGGAGAAAAGCACAGAGAGAGGCCGAGGCAGCCATAGCCAGCGGTGAAGTCCTCGGGTGCGGCGACTTCAAAGGTTGGGTGGCGCCCAAGAGATTCCAAGGGGAGCACCGAGACGGAGATGACGAGAGGATCACAGAAGTAGGCTCAGGACGACTGGAGATTGATCACACCGGTGGCAAGAAGGAGTTGACCGACAAATAAGAAGATAACCGGCGGTGGCAATTCGGTGATGGAAAGAGCACAAGGAAGTGGGGATTCAGATGAGGAGTTGGGATGCACTTTGACACGCGTGGAAGGGCTAGAATCTCACCGGCGAGGTAAATCGGGACAGTGGCGGCGGCCGATTTTTGAGGAGACGACGAAGTCGACGACTTGATGATTCTCGGCGGAAGATGGTGGAAGCACTGCGAAGCTCCCAACGATGTGGTCCTAGCAATGAAGACAACGCGAGCTGAGGAGATCAGACGACGACGAATTTCAACGAACAAGGAGCTTCGAGCGTCTTCGGTCTTTCTGCGATTGCGACGCAATGAACACCCAATCATGAAACCTAATTAGGGTTTTAGTGGAGTGGAGTGAGGCAAGCAATTTGATGTGAGGGGGCGGCCTTATAAAGGATCGAAGGAGAGGAGTTCCAAGAGGAGCCGGTGCGGCTTCGCGTGAAGAACATGGACGTAGGAGTCCATGTCCGGGACGGATGAAGAAGACGCGCATGTGGCAATTAGTAGTGGGGCCACCGGGCAGGGAAACAAAGGAAAAGGAAAGAGCTGCTGCTCGGTTAGGCTACGCGCAAGAAAAAAGGAAGGCGGGCCGAGACTGTTGGCTTGGGTTGCTTGGTTCAAGAGAAAAGGAAGAAGCGGCCGGCTGAGGAAAAGGTGGAGTGGGCCATGCTGAGGGAAATGGGCCAGCGGCTTGGGCTGGACTAGGAATAGAATTGGGTTTCGGCCAAAAACAAAATCTGAGATTTTAATTAGTTTTTCTTTTTAGAAAATAGCAGAAAATCCAAATAGCGAATAGAAAATAGCAAATGCCCTCGGAAAAATTCTAGAAAAATCTAGAAAATATATGGAAGCACTGCGAAGCTCTCGACGATGCAGTCCCAACGGCGAGGACGACGCGAGCTGAGGAGATTGGACGACGACGAATTTCAATTAACAAGGAGCTTCGGGCGTCTTCGGTCTTTCTGCGATTGCGACGCAATGAACACCCAATCATGAAAACCTAATTAGGGTTTCAGTGGAGTGGAGCGAGGCAAGCAATTTGATGTGAGGAGGCGTCCTTATAAAGGACCGAAGGGGAGGAGTTCCAAGAGGAGCCGGCGCGGCTTCGCGTGAAGAACATGGA
Organism: Phyllostachys edulis; assembly: GCA_036346405.1. Lineage (NCBI taxonomy): Eukaryota > Viridiplantae > Streptophyta > Magnoliopsida > Poales > Poaceae > Phyllostachys > Phyllostachys edulis. The sequence goes on from JAYEVD010000940.1 coordinate 80,194, forward strand.
CGCAGGAGTCCATGTCCGATGACAGATGAAGAAGACACTCATGTGACAATTAGTAGTGGGGCCACCGGGCAGGGAAACAAAGGAAAAGGAAAGAGCTACTGCTCGGTTAGGCTACGCGCAAGAAAAAAAGGAAAAGGCCGAGACTGCTGGTTTGGGCTTGGTTCGAGAGAAAAGGAAGAAGCGGCCAGCCGAGGAAAAGGTGGAGTGGGCCATGCTGAGGGAAATAGGCTGGCGGCTTGGGATGGACTAGGAATAGAATTGGGTTTCAGCCCAAAACAAAATCTGATATTTTAATTAGTTTTTCTTTTTAGAAAATAGCAGAAAATCCAAATAGCGAATAGAAAATAACAAATGCACTCGAAAAATTCTAGAAAATATATCCAAGCACATAGAATCCAAATAAAATAATTTTGACAATAGTTAATGCTGAGATTAATCATATTAAATTGTTTTTGATCTCTGAAAATTCCAATTAAGCATTAACTTTAACAGAAAATTCAAATGGTTATTTTTCTTTTTAAAACTTCAAAACAAACCAAATTTTTGGGATGTTACAGTCATTGAGGACATTTTGGATGATCTGCATGGGGCGACAATTTTCAACAAGCTTGATCTCGGATCAGGTTATCACCAGATAAGAATGGCTGAGGAGGATATTTCCAAAACATCATTTAAAACCCATATAGGGCACTATGAATACACAGTAATGCCCTTTGGCCTCACAAATGCACCTGCCACCTTCCGTGCTTTAATGAATAGCATCTTTGCTACACATTTGAGAATATTTATATTGGTGCTCTTTGATGACATTCTAGTGTACAAAAGAATTTGGATGAACATGTTCCACACTTAGAGAAAGCTTTGAAGATTTTGAGGAAGAACAAGCTGACAGCTAAGCTGAGTAAATGTTCATTTGCTCAAGAAAAAGTTGAATATTTGGGGCACATTATTTCTGGCAATGGAGTGGCTACAGATCCTAACAAGATCACTAATACTATATCTTGGCCAAAACCTTATGGAATATCCAAACTAAGGGGATTCCTTGGATTGAATGGTTATCACAAGAGATTCATTAAAGATTATGGAAGAATTTGTAGACCTTTGTATGATATGCTCAAGAAAGATGGGTTCCAACGGGAGAAAAGATCAAGATGAGGCTTTTGAGAACTTAAAAAGAATAATGACAAGAAGTCCAGTACTAGCTTTGCCCAACTTCTCTCAGCCATCTGTAATAGAAGTTGATGCTTGCAATACTGTAAGATTGAGGAGTCCGACTAGAGGGGGGGGGGTGAATAGGCGGTTTTAAAATCTTTTGGCTAAAACCGAGTTTTAATGCGGAATTGTAAATCAATTCGATTTTGCACAATTAAAGCCTAAATCAACTAGTCTTTACTAAGTGCACCAACAATATAAGTCTATTGATAATGATAGCAATCATACAAAGAGATGTAATCAATTTAATTATAGGAATGTAAATTTCACAAACTAAATCACTAGAGAGCAAACCACAATGACGCAATGACGTTTTACACTTGCCGGTCTCCCCTAATCCACGTTGAGGTAAGCCCAAACTAATTGGACCGGCTCCACGAATTAAGCCAAACACCTCGATTCCACTAGTGGTAGCTCTTTCCTGCTCCGGGTAGGTGAGCTCCAACCTTCACAACATGCCGGGCCTTCTCACAAGCTTCTTGAGAAGATTACCGTTCCACGATGCCTCTACGCCGTCTAGGTGTCGGCAAACACCAAGAGTAATAAGCCAAGCCCCTTGCTTGAATCTCACCACGTGCAACGAATGCACAAGTTCAAGTGGATACGAAATCCACCTCTAGATGCAACACATGCAACTAGAGACCTCTCTCCTTGCTCACAAGGTGCAACACATGCACAATGGAGAGGAGAAGCTCACACTAGCTCAAGTGAGTGAAATAGGATGGCTAAAGTTTCCCTCCAACTGGCCAAGGTGAGTATTTATAGCCCACACACAAAAACTAGCCGTTGGAGGAGAATCTCATCAAAATCGGGAAACTCCGTCGGACCATGAGACATAGGGCAGTCGAGTCCAGGCCTCAAAGTAACGGCTATAAAAATAGTCGTTACATGCAATTCCCGTCCATCGCCCTCACAGGGTCGGCCAGACTGCATCGGTCCAAGCCTTCAGGTGCAAGAAACCGAAAAACATGCCCTTCGGAAAATGTTGACCGGCCTTATAAGGGCGGTCAGGTCCTTGCAGTATATGGACGGTCGAGACCTCGAGGCATGTGGACGGTCAGTCCGGCCCTGGATTTCAGCACAAAGTACACTCAAAAAACGGTCATAACTTTTGACTCGATGTCGGAATTGAGTGATCTTGGACTCTATGGAAAGCTTATTCAGAGGGCTACACAACCCACCTATTTGATTTGATCTCAAACACATTTTATCAAATCAAAAGGCACAACTCCAAAGAGCCACTACCATGGTCTAAGTCCAAAGTATTAACAACAAGCAATCTTAGACCATGCCAAGGGAAAATACATGAATCCCAACAATTTGCAAAACACATTTGCTAACTTAGATCATGCCACAAGGAGTAGGTACATGGACTTCAACCATTTGCAAAGTATAGTCACACGCTACAAGGATTAAATGCATGAGCCTCGACTATTTGCAAAACACATTTGCAAATAATAGCATCATGCCTCGAAGAGCTAGAGCAAGTGAGATTGAGCTATCAACACATGATGAGACTCAAGCTACTAGACATGACCCCTCTTAATAGTACGACAACCTATACTAGCAACCCGGTCTCCCAACCAAACACCGAGACCGGTAAAAGACTAGGAACACATCCTTAGCCCTAGCTAGTCATACCTTTGTCTTGAGCAACCACTTGAAGCTTGATGACGCACATCTTCGCTTCAAGTCCAGGTCATTGACTTGATATGCATCAACTCATGATGCATCCTTCACTTGACTTCCATCAACACATGATGGGTCTTCTTTTGACTTGATGATCAACTCATGATCATCTCCTCTTCTTGAACTTGATACACATCAACACATGATGCATCATTTACTCCAAGCTCTTCAATACCATCAACACATGATGTTTTTCTTCACTTGGTATCTCGACTTGAACATCATCAACACATGATAATTTCCTTCATCCCGAAGTCTTGACTTGATGACAATCAACTCATGATGTCATCCAAAGTCTCCATCCTCATGGAACACAACCTATTCATCCAACTCATGGAAAATGTTAGTTCCACAATGTGATTGTCATTAATTACCATAACATACCATTAACTCATAATGGTGGGACAAGATACCACAATCTTTTCCTCTTTGTAATTGATGACAACCACTTCAATTACAAATAATTGAATGTAGATTGGTATGAGTATATATGAACTACACAAGTTGTATATACTCAAAGGATATATGAGCATGTATGAGCTACACAAGTCTCATATATTCATATGAATATATTAACTACACAAGTTATATATACTCAAGGATATATTTCAAAGTAAAGATCCTTAATATATGTGAAAACGGAATATGGATCAATACTAATGAAACCACAAAACATAGTGTGAACTCCCCTAAATGTGTGCATACACAAATGTGTAATAAGAACATATGCACATATTCAAGTTAGACTTTGGTGGAATTCATCCTATATTTTGGATCCGAGGAATGCAACAATATATAGAAATATAATGTAGAATGCATACCTCTTTGATTTTCACCTTTATATCCAATTTGAGACTAAGCAATAGGTATATCAATAAACATGTTAGTCTCACAATTAGATTTATCAAAATGAATGCATACCTGTTTGGATTTTTCCTTTTATATCCAAGTTGAGACTAAACAATAGATATATCAATAAGAGTGTTAGTCTCAAAAATAGATTTGCCATTAATAACCAAAACTCCATTAACACATAATGACGGGTCTAGATTCTTCAAATACTAGCATAAGGATGTTGGAAGACCCATCTCTTATTTTAGCAAATCTCTGGGAGTCAAGGATGTTGGATAGTAAAACTATGAAAAAGAAGCTCTGGCTACCCTAGAAGCACTTAAAAAATAGAGGCATTACTTGCTGGGTAATCCACTAGCCATAAGAATCGACCAACAAAGTTTAAAATTTATGACTACTCAGAGATTGACTGAAGGAATCCAACACAAACTACTGCTGAAGCTCCTTGAGTTTGACTACAGCATTGAGTACAAGAAAGGGGGAGAAAATACAGTGGCAGACGCATTATCCAGGAAAAACAATGAAAGTGTCAATCAGGAGGGCGACTGTAATGCACTCACATGTGTGAGGCCTGAATGGGTGGAAGACATAAAGAAGAGTTACGTGGAAGATTCTAAGGTGGCCAAGATTCTCGAGACCTTACATTCCGAGACAAATCTAGATCCTAGATTCACAATGGAGGGAGGAATCATCAGGTTCAAACATAGAATATATGTGGGGGAACAAAACAACATGAGGCAAAAGTGATAGAGTCGCTGCATCAGTCGGCTATTGGAGGACACTTAGGATCAAGGGCAACCTACCATAGGATCAAAAAGATATTCTATTGGCCCAAGTTAAGGAGGCAAGTAGAGAAGTATGTCTCTGAATGTCCAATTTGCCAATTGAGTAAATCTGAACATGTGCATTCTTGAACTCTTTGGATCCTTCTTGCAATTTAGGAAATGGCATGGACTCACATAACGATAGACTTCCTTGAAGGTTACCCAAATAAAAAAATAGAGATATCATCTTAGTAGTGGTGGAGCGGGGTTATCAATTTAAATCGAAATTTGGTGAAATGGCCAAATTTCGTTCATTTCATTGGGTCCCAAAGAATTCCAATTGCTCAAAAATTTCGGTTTGTTTGAATTTGGAGGATTTTAGAAGGTTAAATAAAGTAAACACTAGCATTACTTCACTAGGCTTGGTCGTAACTTCTTTGGTAGCGCTTTGAGTCGTCTTCTCTCGTGACCCGGATCGAATCCCACCCAAATAAGCGCACTAAAGTTTGAGATTTTTTTTAAAATTTTAAATTTACATTTGATTCAAACCAGTTTGAAACCCACCGAAATTTCAGACCGAAATTCCGAAATTTCGGTCATTTTGGCTATTTCGGCTATCAACGAAATTTTTTCAAAAACAAAATGTTTAACCCTGGTGGTGGACAGGTTGACAAAATATGCCCATTTCCTAGGAATGTCACATCCCTATTCGATGCAACAGGTAGCACACCTATTCATGGACAACATATTCAAACTGCATGGGATGCCTACGATAATCACCACTGATCGGGATAGAATTTTTACAAGTAAATTGTTTCAAGAGATCTTTAAATCACTCAAGGTATCTATGAGATTCAGCACCTCCTGTCATCCTCAGACCGATGGCTAAACGGAACGAGTTAATCAATGCCTAGAAGCATATTTGAGGTGTATGGTGTTTCAGGAACCCAGGGATTGGTATTCATTGTTAGCAATTGCTGAGTGGTGGTACAAGACTTCATATCATATGGCCCTCAAGGTGACCCCATTTCAAGCTCTATATGGGCATGCTCCTCCTCAAGTGGGAGAGCTGTCTTTACCTGGTAACGCCTTAGAAGAGGCTCGAGTGACTGTGTGGGAAAAAGAGCGAATGCTGAGAGAGTTGAAATCCAATCTGCAATAAGCCCAAAACAAAGTCAAACAGTATGCCGATAGAAGGAGAACAGAGGGAACATTTCGAGTGGTTGATATGGTATATTTGAAGATGCAGCCGTATCGACAAAATGCTTTTGTCTCAGAGGATCTCTTAAACTGCAAGCAAAGTTCTATGGACTGTTTTCGAGTGATGGAAAAGATCGAACGAGTTGCTTATAAGCTGCAGCTTCATGAGGATCCAGCGATTCATCCTGTCTTCTATGTCAGCCAATTAAAGAAACACTTGGGAATGAATGCAGTACCTTTGGCTCATCTACCACTGGTTAGCGCTGGCGGCAAGGTTAAGACTGAACCTGTTGCTGTCCTAGGCAGGCGAATTGTTCTAAGGGGAAATGCTGTGGCAGCTCAATGGCTGATTCAATGGCTTAATCTGGCATCAGATGATGCTACTTGGGAGGTGTGCTTTTTATTCTGAAGACTTTTCCTCGGTTTAAACCTTGAGGACAAGATTTCTTTCACGGGGGAGTATTGTCAGACACCAAGTTCAGAAGAACCGAAAAGAAGATGGGCTTCGCTGAAGGTCGCAAGTCGGCGCTACTTATACCGCTTCGACGACTTCATTCAGTTGGCAGGGACAGAAGGGATGCAGCGTACGGGCACGGTAAAAGAGATCCAACGGATGAGTTCCATTACGATAGCTCTTGGCACTAGTATTTACCGTAACCTTTTGTCAATTTAGTTCTAAACTTTGACTACCTTACGGCTCTGTACCTGATTGTGGTCGTGGTGGAGAATGAAAGACAGATTGAAAAAAGCATATTCCGAGTGTTTAGCTAGGATACTTAGGAGCGTGGGTTTTTTCTCTACTTAGAACACTTTCCCCGTTTCACATCCGATCCCAAATCTGTCGGAATCCTGCCGAAATTTCTTCTGAGATTGATAGGGTTCTGACACACTGCTCCCGCTCCCGCCTTCGCCTCTTCCGCGCGCCCGCCGCGCCTCCGCTTCCTGCTCACCCGCGCCACCGCGCGCCGCGACCCCGAGCCGGCGCCCCCTCCTGCGTCGGAGAGGAGGTCGCTCGCGGTGAGGACGGGGGAGCAGTTCCTGGGGCTGGCGGCGCTGCTCGTCCGCGCGGGGAGGGGGGCCGCGGCGGTGGAGGAGAGGGAGGGGGTGGTGTGGGAGCAGCGCCCGGAGGACGTAAGGGCGGAGCAGGAGCAGGAGCGGCGGAGGTGGCGACGGCGAGTCCCGGGTTCAGCTTCTCCGCCGCGGGGCTGCTCTTCCCCTACCACCACGGCGTCAGTGCCTACTCGACAGGGGCTACATCACGGTACGCATCCCCATCCCCATCTCCATCTCCATCTCTTCCACGTGCATGCATCCTTCGTATTGTTGTGATGGATTCGAGCTTTTGCTCGGATGAATTGTGATTTCAGCCATTATACTTACCAGTAACCGCCTACAAGAAATTGAGCGCCTTTCCAGCTAAAATGGCAGTTAATTAACGTGGCGGTAATAGTAATTTCCAACTTTGTTGCGTCTTGAAAGCTCTTGATCTCATGCTACTCTGTACTAGGTTGTAGCTGGGCTTGTTATGGTTATGCATGGGAGCTTATATGTCTATGTGATTCACGACTTACGAGTGATACTGTGATACATTCCACACTTATATTCATTCTATTGTGCAAACCTTCTTATTAAGGATTTCTTTTCCGGAACTTACATTAGGAAAGAACTCCGTTAGCTGGCTTATCAGCTGGTGCCATAATCTGTGCAGTGATTGCGTCGGTAAACACAATGCAAGAATCAAGATGCTCTCCAGGTGACCAAGGTTCTAGCTGAGAACTGCCGGAGTAATGGGATAGCCTTTCGTCTTGGGGTATTTTTTCTGCCTTTTTAAAACTATTTTTAATTATAATGAATGCTGTACTGCCTACTGGATAGGTACATGGAACATGTGACCTTGGAAGAATGATTACAATGAATTATTTCCTTAAAATGGATTATGTCTGTTTTCTTGAACAAATTCAAACACTTACATTCTTCCATTTTGTGATGCTTATGTGTTGAGATGCAGCATGTAAATTAAATAATGAAATATGTTAAAATACTGGAAAAATGTATTCATAGCATCAGCAGGTATGGCCATGAATTCTCATAAATTTTGGCGACTTCTACGGAATGTGGCAGGAACAACATGCTTTTTTTTGTGCTTTTGTTTTCTATCTGTACGGTGCTTGAACTCTTAAATATTTTATTGGGTTGTTAGTTTTGTAGAAAAGGCTATTAAATGGTTTAACCTTGTTTTTGAAACTATTCCTAGGTTTAAATCACTATGATGTTTCCATTGTGATTTTGATTTGTTGTAGACAGTATAAGCTGTTTCAACCCATTTCGTTGGAGCTTCCACTATACTGATCCTGAATTGTGGCTAGTAGTCTTCTATGATCAAAGCCTATCAGATCAATTTCTGTTGGTCAGTCCAATAATTCAGAGGTGTTAAATTCTACCTGTTCGTGCTATATTAGTCATATATCGTCGGGTGCCAACTGTTGAATTCCCTTAACGTGTGAATTATACACACCTATATGAGTGATGGTTTATTTATGACTGATTCACCATTTATGTTTAGAATGTTCTGTAGTATTATAGCTCATCACATTATTTGAATTATGGGTGTTTACTGTAATGATTTAAGATTAAGTTCACCTTTTCCTCTTGCAGAAAGTAATTACAGAAAAATGGTGATGAATAACCTGGCATATCCTTATAATTTCTCCGAAAAATATGTTAAAGATCACAGACATGATGTTCAGTCACTAAGTAGTTCTTACTTGTATTGGCTGATTGAATTTGACAGGGTCACACCTTGTAATCCTGTGCACCTGTGCAGGCTGTACTCAAGGATGTTCTAGACAAGTTTCTCCCAGATGATCTGCACATTAGATGCAATGGAAGGATCTGAGGTAAGCTTCACACTATACAAGCGTTGCCTCTCCATATTGGCTGTCTGCATTTTCGACCATTTTGCTTCCCGACAAGTAACTTGGCTTGGTCATCATCATACAGTTGCTATTACTCAGTTGTCCTGGAGACCTTCGGGCTTACTGGTCGATTAATTTGACTCAAAGAAGATGTGATTAATGCAGTTATTACATCCTCTTTTATTCCTGGGTATGATTCATGCTAACCTTTTCTTTCCTTAACACTGTATGTATCTTTTTAGTTGTCTTTTACCTAATAATAAGGATAATTGTTTTGTTCTCGTTTCAGATACTTAGCTCCCAGGCCTGCAACTTTCTTCCGTAACAGGCTGTGCATCGATGGGGCCTTACATTGTTTATGCCATCCACTTCTGCTTCTGAAACAGTATGTCTACAGACTTTACTGTTCATGCAGAATTATTCTGATCACAAGCACTATTAGAGGACTCTTGCATGCTACAAATATTTGAATTTAGAGAGTTTTTGGACATTATGTTTGTCAGAATTCTGAAACATTGTCTTCCATATTAATACTTCTTCCTTGCTCCCAAGTATGGAGACAATTCTCTTACCATTCACTGTTTTACCATTGAAATTCATCTTGCTACATGTGTCTGTAAGAGTTAGACCACGAGTTAGAACGATGTAAAATAGGGATCCCTAATATGCGATTCATCTGTGGTTGGTGATAGCAGTGTGATGTTGTAAATGATAAGCGCAGTACATATACACAATTTGGTTCTTGGCATATTCAAACTAAAGTACAATTTGTTTATGCTTTGTTTCTACTTTATGCTGAGCATAACCATATACTTTACTGAAATGCCATATAGCTTTTGTGCTTTGCAAATTCTTGTAATGAAACATTCCATACTAAAAGTTTGAAAATGCAATTCTGAAACCAAATGCTTCTCCTTCATGTAAGTGTGCGGCTGTGCACGCACAAGTTGGCCTGATATGCATCTTCAATCGCAAGCTGAGGTCATCTCTGTTTCTAAAAATATCCCTCCTTTATTTGAACGTTCTGTTTTCGGCATACTCGCTGTCCAATAGAAGAACATGTCCTACTATAATTCGTGGTGCACATAGTGCCGTTTCATGCCACATGATATGTGCCGTGCTGCCTATTCATTTTGTAATGCTCATTACTACCACTGTCTATGATTGTAGGTTCAAGTTTGTGCTTTCCCAGCTAGCTGACTGGGATTGCAAGGTATTGGTATAAGTCCAGACTGCAATCCAGAGGACAGAGCTAGTCCCCGACAGGTTACTCACTTTTGAAATGCACAAGTTCCGCAACTCTCCATGATTTATTGTTAAACTTACTTTCAATGCTCAAACCAATTCCAGCTGTTTAACTGAGCTCTGGAACCTGCCGAAGATGAAATTCTTGACAAATTATATGAGTTTGGATACCTGGATGCAGTTGTATGGTCTGAGCATAATCCTGTTGTGTTGATTGTGAAGAATGAACAACCGCTCGACGCAGATTGAAAACACCTACACAATGCCAGACATCTTGAACCTTGTTTGGTTCGCCCAATGGTTCACAGCTGACTCTGTTGCCCAAGCTTAGCTCATGGGAGTTGTAAACTTGTATAGATGCACCTGGTACGAACCGAGGATCTTCCCGGTTTAGATCGCAGGTTATATGGATGAGTAGCCAGAACTTAATAGACAGGAGGAAGAACTTGGAAGAAAACTATTTGTATTGATTCATAATTGGTTGACTCATTACAGACTCCTCCGACTCTTTATATAGAGCAATAACCGTATGTAAATAGCTATAGCAATCCTATTGGAATACAACTCGGATTGATTCTTTCTAAACTGAACCTGCTATGTTTGAATTCCTAAATCAGCTTGATTCTTATTTCTCGTTGGAATTGGATTCCTACAAAACTGTCCGTAACATTTCCTCCTTTTGAAGCAGATCGTCTCATGAAGTGATAATCGAAATTCCTTACGGAAATCATCGCGTTATCCATGTTTCTTGAGTTCTTGCATAGAATCTGCGTGCCATTGAACTCGCAATTCCCAAATGCCTCGATTCAATCTTGCTCGAATAATACGGACCGACTGGAGTTGGACCTTTCCATGGTGAATAGGAGGCAATGCTGGTACAATGTCAGGAGGATTACCATGGAACGGCTTGAGATTAGAGACATGAAACACATTATGAACGGCTGTCTGCGCAGGAAGTGCCAAACGATATGCAACTTGACCGACTGTAGAAAGGATCTTGTATGGTCCGAAAAAACGAGGTCGTAATTTCTGATTGAGACCTGGCAAGAGAGCAGAAAGTTGGCGTTGATGTAACCGTAACCACACCCAATCACCTTCTTGAAATTTAACTTCTCTGCGCTTCTTATCGGCCAAGCTTTTCATATGTTGTTGTGATTGTAGTAACCTTAAACGAATTTCTTGAAGAAATTCATCACGGTCTCCCAACAACTTCTGGACCTCAGGAGCTGCCGTTGCATCTTCCGGTCGGTGAATCAAAGCAGGAGGATGCCGTCCATAGACAACTTCGAACGGAGTCGATTTAAGAGCGGAATGAAATGACGTGTTGTAGCAAAATTCGGCCCAAGGCAACCATTGTGGCCATGACCGCACACGATCTCCACATAAGCAACGAAGATACATTTCAATTGTCCTATTAACGACCTCCGTTTGTCCATCCGACTGCGGATGATATGCCGTGCTCATGTGTAATTTGACATCGGCTAGTCGAAAGAGAGCTGTCCAGAAGTGGCTGGTGAAAATCTTGTCACGATCACTGACAATAGATTCTGGAAACCCATGTAATTTCACAATGCCGTCGAAAAAAACTTGCGCGACAGACTGAGCGGTATATGGATGACTCAAAGTGAGAAAATGCGCATACTTGGAAAAGCGGTCAACCACTGTCATAATGACTGTTTTGGTAGCAACTTTGGGCAAACCATCGATAAAATCCATGCTTATATCGGCCCAAACACGGTGTGGTACCGGTAAGGGTTGAAGTAATCCGGCCGGATGCAAGTGTTGCGATTTGTGCTTCTGGCAAGTGACACACGAGCGAATAAACTCTTGAAGCAAACGTCGTCCCCCAGGAATGAAAAAACTTGCTTGAATGCGATGCAAAGTTTTGGTGATACCTTCATGACCGACAGAATGAGCAACCGAAAAGATCTGTTGGATTCCTGGAAAATCAGCTGGTACAAATATACGTTGTCGAAAGAGCAAAAGCCCCTCCCGAAACTCCCAGTCGGCTGGTAAAGAACCATCACTCCATTCCTTGTACTTGTCGGTCCATGAAGCATGAGTTTTAAGTTGACAGCATAGATCATCATAATATGAAAATTCCGTAGTTGACAATGCATGCAAAGCGACATCCTCATGTTGCCGTGAGAGGGCATCCGCCACGATGTTCTCTTTGCCGGGTTTGTAGATAATCAAAATCGCGTGCGAGGAGTTTGGGGATCCAATGATGTTGTGGCAATTGTTGTCAAGCGTTGATCTAATAAATGTTTGAGGCTATAATGATCTGTCCGAACACGAAACTTGCGCCCCGGACATAGGGCCGCCAATGCCGCATACGCAAACACGAGTCCAATCGGCTCGCTCATAATTTGGAAGTTTGGCTTGATGAGGCGGCGATACTTCATCAAGAATGCGATGGGACGACCTCCTTGATGCAGCACGGCGCCAAAACCCGAACCAGACGCATCACAGTCAATCACGAAATCTTTTGTGAAATCCGGCAATTGAAGGACGGGTGCGGAAGCAATGGTCTTCTTCAAAGTGTCAAATCTGAAGTGAAGCTTCCTCGCACCACCGAAAGCTTTCTTTGCAAAGGAGTTGAGTAAGTGGTGCTGCAATATGGCCGAAATCTTGTATGAATTTGCGATAATAACCGGCCAGACCCAAGAATCCACGCAAGCATAAAGACGCTATGGGCGTACAATCGAGCTTCTTCGCCAAACCTTTGCTTGATCCATAGCTACCCCATCATGGGAAATGACATGACCCAAATATGATATTTGTTGCTGTCCAAACGTGCACTTCTTCTTGTGAAGGAATAGCTGATGCTCCGGAAGGGTCTGCAATACTTGGCGAACATGGTGAAGGTGTTCGGCCCAAGTTTTGCTATAAATAAGAATATCGTCGAAGAACACGAGAACAAATCGGCGGAGGAAGGACTGAAGGATGGAATTCATCATTGCTGGAAGGTGGAAGGGCATTGCATAGGCCGGAAGGAAGAACCAAGAATTCAAAATGACCGTGGTGAGTCACGAATGCCGCAAAGACATCCTCCGGGCACATGCGAATTTGATGATAGCCTGATCGGAGGTCCAATTTGGTGAAGTAACAGGAACCCTCCAATTCATCCAGAAGCTCATCCACATGAGGTATCGGGAATTTATCCTTGATTGTATGTTCATTGAGTGCACGGTAGTCCACACAGAATCGCCACAAGGCATCTTTCTTGCGAACGGCGAGCGGTGGCGAGAATCGTGATGAACTCGGTCGGATGATGCCTTGCGCCAACATCGCGGGCACACCGACGCTCGATTTCATCTTTCTGAATGTGTGCATAACGGTAGGGCGCACCGATATGTCGAGGCGTTGGCGACGAAGCGGATCTTGATGATCGCATGGCCGTGTAGGAGGCGATCCGTGAGGCTCCGAGAATCGGTGTTCGATTCGGCCAAAGAATGTCCGGTGGGTCGGTGCCTTCCACGATGCATGCGGCGTTGCGGATCTTGACGGATCTTTGCAATCTGTCCAAGTAATCCGAGTGTCATGCGCCCAATAAGAAAGCGCAGATCTGCGAAGTTCCACAAGATCTGAAACCCCAATGTGCTCAACCATTGCATCCCCAGTATAACATCAAATCCAGACAGTGGTATGATGTAGAAATCGACGGCAAATGTTGATGGTGCGATTGTCATCGGTGTATTAGTGCAAAGACCCATGCAGTCCAACCTGTCACCGTTGGCTACCTTGACCCGAAGCCCGCTGTGAGGTTGGATGGGAAGGTTAACGGCGGCGACACAAGCTTTGTTGAGGAAATTGTGAGTTGAGCCAGTGTCAAACAAAGCTATGCCCTCGAACGTGCCGATACGGACCTTCATCTGCATTGTCTGAGCCGTGCAAATACCGGTGACTGCGAGCAAGGAAATTTCTGGTTCGATTTTCTCCGGCAATAGATCATCCGAGACGTCCACAGGTACTTGGTCAAACTCAGGTTCCAGCCAAAACAGTCGTTTGCATTGGTGACCTTTAACGAATTGGTCGTCACAGTTAAAACACAATCCGCGCTGGCGACGATCGGCCATCTCGGTTTGGAGAGAGGTCGCATGAAAACGCCTGCGGCGTGTCTCGGTTATTCTTTGGTGTGCGGGTGGTACCGAACCGGTCGGTGGCGTTGGGAAGGCCGGTGAGATGCGAGAGGATGGTGATGGCCAAGCTCGGGGCATCGGCCGCGTGGTGGCGCCCTGTCGGCCTGCCGTTGTCGGGTGGGCAACCGGAGGATGGAGCCGTTCATAAGCGCGCGCCAAGTTGAGAGTTTGTTGCAGTGATGTCGGCCCGGCTAGTTCCACATGAGTGCGAATTGGTTCAGACAGGCCGGCTGTAAACAATTCAATCTGATGTATACGAGATAACCCGTTGGTATGGCAAAGAAGATCCGTGAATTCTTGCTGATATTTGGCCAAGGTTCCCGTTTGTTGCAGATTTTTGATTGCGCCCAAAGTATTAGTCCGGATGGCTGGCCCAAAACGCATTGTACAATAATGCTTGAACACGCTCCATGGAATTTGTCCCTCATCACGTTCTAAGCGAGTAGAACCATGAGTGGGCAACCTCGGATAGGTGGAGCAGCGCCATCCATACCTTATCTTCTTACGGGCGTGGTATGCGAAAATCTGATCACACTTTGTGAGCCAAGTAATTGGATCGGCCGACCCGTCATAACCGGCAGTCGGTAGCGGAAGCGGGGCGTCGAGATGTATTCGAAGCCTTCGGGTTGGTGTCGGTAGCCAGGCGTTCGTCGACATCGTCGCCGTTTCCTCGGGGCGCAAATCCGCTGGGCGCGATAGCCGCCGGGTTGATGTCGGTACCCTGGCGCTCGTCGAAATCGTCGCCGATTCCACGGTGGCGCAAATCCTCCCGGTGCTCGATGAACCTCGACCCGGCGTTGAGGAACCGACTCGGATGTGGTTCGGACGCGTCGTCGGCCGATCGGGGAGGAAGCACGCCGCTTTGCTCCGTGGCGCGCCGGGATCTGGCCGGTGGTCTCGCCGCTTATTTGGGCCATTGGGCGCGCGCAGGCTTCAAACATGGTACGCATCTCTTTGGCCTGTTGTCCAGCGCTGATCGGAAGCCGCTTGTTGCTCCAAAGCGCTGTTCGTTTGTTGCCTGTAGATCGGTGATGGCCCGGAGTAGCTCCGATTGGGCGTGTTCCAATCCGTCGAGCCTTGCATCCGACGCCGAATCACTTTTGGGTGGCATGGTGGGCGGGATCGGTGTCTCTGATACCAAGTTGGTACGAACCGAGGATCTTCCCGGTTTAGATCGCAGGTTATATGGATGAGTAGCCAGAACTTAATAGACAGGAGGAAGAACTTGGAAGAAAACTATTTGTATTGATTCATAATTGGTTGACTCATTACAGACTCCTCCGACTCTTTATATAGAGCAATAACCGTATGTAAATAGCTATAGCAATCCTATTGGAATACAACTCGGATTGATTCTTTCTAAACCGAACCTGCTATGTTTGAATTCCCTAAATCGGCTTGATTCTTATTTCTCTGTTGGAATTGGATTCCTACAAAACTGTCAAATAACACACACCTCTTGTATTTTTTAAATTTATGGCACTAGGTTACGGTTTCATGATTGGTGCAAGTGTACCTACAACCGAGGATCGACTAACAGGACGGGGTAGAATCTGGCCCCCTCGATGCCGTAAGCGGCGGCGATTCTTGGTCAAACTTGTTCAAATTCATTCAAAATCTGAAAAAACCGCTGGGATTCCCTTTCCCGGCCACCCTCCGGTAGGCGGTTACCGGCCGGTAACCGCCGGGTTTTCTTTCCCTGACTGCAACCACGCTAGAGCTTAGTATCTGATTGAGCGTGTTGATCTGACAATAGATATCATTTGGCATGCATTGTATCAAATCGTGTTCATATCAAGAAGTTGCTGTGCCTAAAAGTTGGCAAAATACCATGTTCAAAGTTATTTGCACCATGGACTGCGGCTACATTTCCTTGAAATGCTTCCATGTAGGACATCTTTGTAATTTTTTTCTTTGAACCAGGAAGAAACCCAGCTTTTATAAAGCTAATAACCAACGTTCCAGTCACTTACATCATTGAACTGGGGACACCAGTTTAACCAAGAGCAACCACTACCACAAAAACAAACAGCGCCAACCCAGAATATCTATCAGCTTTGTAATTAATCAATGTCGGTCTATCAAATGTAAAATCGTGTTGGCCAAATACCATGTTCTCAGTTTTTTTGCACCATGAACTGCGGCAACATTTCCTTGAAATGCATCCATGTAGGACAGCTTTGTAATTAATCAATGTCGCACAGATCAATCTATCAAATGTAAAATTACCAAAATTTAAATAACGTTAAAAATTATGGAAATTAGAAGAATGACGTTAAAGGGGGTCTTAGAGATAACATGACTCTAAGGGGACCCCAATTTTGAAAATCCTTGCAAAAAATCAAAAATCTTTTTATGGGGGATCTGCTATAGGGAAGATACTCTGTTTTGAAAAGATGTTTGGCTTGACAATTGCTCTTTAAAAGTTAAATTTGCTAGATTGTTTAATATTAGCTTGAATCTAGATGTGAGAGCAGCAGATAACTTTGAGAATGGGGAGTGAAATATTACCTTTAATAGATAATTTGGGAAGGAAGAGGAGGACCTTTGGAAGCATATGAAAGATGCTTTAAATAGGATGGAACTTACCAATAAAAGGGATAAAGTGGTTTGGTGCCTGGAGAATTCTGGAAATTTCTCAGTAAAATCTTTGTATAGATATTGGTCTTTTGGGGGGTCATTCTCAGGAGAAATTAGAAACTGTGCAAAAGTAGAATTCCGCTAAAAGTGAAAAATTTCTTTGGCTGTCTTTTCAAGACAGATTACAGATAGCATCTTAGCTCAAAATCAGAAACTGGAAAGGGAGCGAAAATTGTTGTTTATGTGGGGTGAGAGAGGAAACTGATCATATTTTTTTTCAACCGTGTCCTAGCTAAGTTTGTGTGGGCTTGTGTTAAGGAATGCTTGATGTGGGAGAAGATCCCGATTTCTCTTGATGAGTTCCATCGATATTGGTTAGATACAGGGGTGCTAACGATTACTACGTTTGCTTATTTAGTTTTGCAGCTGTAGCGTGGACACTCTGGAAAATCAGAAACCGAATGGCAATTGAGAAGATTTTTCCAAAACATCTAACTGAAGCTATATTCAAATATATATCTTGCTTGCAGAAGTGATGAATTTTGATTAGGGAAGATGATAGGAGGAAACTGGACAAGGTGATCAATATGATGGAAGAACAGATGAAAAGATTCTACGCTTTACATGCAAACTGATTTTGTTTAGGTTCAGCTGTGGACTTTACAAGAATTTTTGCTTTAACTTCAGATATTTTGTTTTTGTTTTTTCGATGTTCGAGATTTTTCCCATCCGGTCCACATTATAGAAGAAGTGCACCCTATCTCATGATGACCAGGAGTAGCACTCACTGTGTGATGCATCGAGAGCTTATAGCTCCTTATTTTTCTTAGTGAGCCTAGCTCGATTCTCAACTAAACCCCCTACACACCCACCCACACACACCCCACACCCACCCACACACCACCGGTGAGACACCCTGCCGAATCTAGGATTTGAGCCCGGGTGGGCCGCTTGGGCAACTCCAAGCCAAGCCAAGTAAGCTAACTCACCTCCTCTTGTTTGGTTTGTATCTTTAGTCATGAAATCGGTTTGAACCGGTAACCCCAGTCTATGTGGGTTGTGTCTTGTGAATTGTAAAACCTGCTATTAGCTTTCTATAAAAGTTGGGATATCCTTTTCTAAAAAAAAAAAACAAAAACGTGCAATTTTGCTGAAAGTTAGGGTGGCTAACAACAATTTGCAGTTGTCTAAAATATAATTAGACAAACGCGTAGCTATGTTAGTATATCAAAGTTCATGGCCTTGTAGATTTTCTGCCCCCGAGACTTGGCTCGGGTGGAACATCCCCGTCCCCGGACCCCGATGGGCCTCGGGTCCCCGTCGGAGTCCCGCCAAGAAACGATACGGCTAAACAGCAACTAGAAGGGCCAGTCTTAATCCAAATCCAACAATTATTTGATGGAAGCATGTCGATTCTAAGCAATCAAGAAACAAATAGCTTGCTAAACGAATCGAAACAAATCAACTGGTAAACCAACTAACAAAGGCAAGAAGAGCAATCGAGGAAGGAGGCAATCAGGCAAACCAGGGAACACAAGAGATTGAAGATTGGAGTAGAAACCAGCGATGACGAGGCGGACGGCCGTCGGTGGCCGTGAAGATGAGGCATCACAAGGAGACAAGCCGTCATGGCCTCATGGGCGGCCGCGTGCAAACAGGCAGGCAAGACGGCGGCTGTTTGATGTACACGCCAACCAGTCCCGGTCCGGGCTGGTACGACCGGTAACCCCGGTTTTATCCTCGGCACATGCTACTCCTGCGGTTACTGAAAAATAACATTTTGATATCGACACTATTCTCAATACACAACTTTAACTATTAATTTATATTGTAATAGATTTATAAAACCTAACAAAGTTATACTTTTATGAAAGTTTTTTGAGACAAATCTATGCATACAATTTTCACACGTTAGATTGAAATATTTGAAAAAGATACCGATAGCCAAAGTTTATAAAGTTTAAGCTGTATGTACCCTAAAGGAGTACCTCAATCTAGGGTTCATTTGATGCATAAAATACATAAGGCTGAATTAAATTTGACCCACATGTCATACAAATTATATGGACCCATACTCTCATGGAAGGCTAGAGCATCGCCCCTGCCTGGGAGGAGTCCTAGCACCGGTCGGTGCGGACCCTTATGAGGGCTAGTAGTAAGGCTAGTTTATTAGTGAGTGATTAGCAATAGTAATTAGAAAGATTAAAAATTTCTTACAAGTAGTAGTATCAACTATCAGCTGAACCCTAGAACACTCGAGATAGGATCACTCTTATGCAATTACTTGTACACTATTGGTTAGTTAGAAGATTGAAATAAGAAAATCCTAAGACTAGGTTTCTGGTTCCTTGTGAATTCAATAACCCTGTAAAAAGTTACAATTGACCTGTGCATTTATAGTATTTTTATTGTGTGTATAGGGCATCAACATCGTCGTACCCATAGCATGGACATGCACGCGAGACGGGAGGAATGGGCATCTATGACCAACAGTCTGAACTCCCCCACCCACCTCTCCACGTACACCTCGCTGTAGGGGTGAAAATGAAGCGGGTAATTTTTGTCCGATCCAATCTCGTATCTGGAAAAAATCCACTCATGGTACTTTTTTTAGTCTCAATCCGCATCCAATATTATTTGTATTTGTACCTAGAAAATCTCATAGAATATGGGTTATAATATGGAAAGAGATATCTCAGATCCAGTATTTTATAGGATATCCGATAAAAAAATGGATATCCGATAAACATCAATATCCTTTAATATCCTCTATGGTTTTCTAGTCATCATTGACTAATATATAATGTGAATTTATATTTGATTTTGTTTATGTTGTTAAGTAGGCTAAATAATCCTCTAATAGATAGGATAACTTGACATTTTTGTTGATGAAGTTATATCTTTTCTTTATGTGTACACTATCTATTAAGGTATCGTGACCGATTAGAATCTGATCTGCATCCTTCCCGTGCCCGTATCCTGAAAAATTCGTATTCATATCTATATTCATATCTGGGATATCCGACTCTAAATCCAATGTAAAAATATGCATTATGATATGGAAAGAACAACACCCGCTTGTATCCAACTTGTTTTCACCCCCTACCTCCCTAGCCTTCGCGTCGGGCATACAAACGCCAGTGGTGCATCAGATGCTGTGATGACATGTTGTAGAGGCCTCTCGAGGCCGAGCGAAAGGGATAATTGATTATTTGCCACTGCAAAGGACATCCTTCTAGGATTTGCCACTCCTAACAATGTAATTCATAATTTGCCACTCCAAATGTTGATTACTTGATAATCTGCCATTTTGGTTTTTAATAATATTTCTTATTATTTCTCTTTTTTCCAGTG
This sequence comes from Phyllostachys edulis, assembly GCA_036346405.1. Lineage (NCBI taxonomy): Eukaryota > Viridiplantae > Streptophyta > Magnoliopsida > Poales > Poaceae > Phyllostachys > Phyllostachys edulis. The sequence goes on from JAYEVD010000940.1 coordinate 100,147, forward strand.
AAATGGCCAACCCCTCTCTCTCGTTTACTAGGCTCGGCCATTTTTGGACGCATCATCTTCTCAATCCCCTTCTTTGTGCTCTCACGATGGCGTGACACCTCGCCCTCAACCCTCGCCGCCTCTCCCTCAAGTGGCGGCGCCTAGATTCTCTCCCTCAAGCGGCCTCGCCCCTCAACCCTCGACGCCTCTCCTCACACACGGCCTTGCCCTCAACCCCGAGCGACGCCTCTTCCTCAACACCGACGGCGGGCCTCTCTCCTCAACCCTCGGCCGTCTCCCTCAAGCGGCGGCGGCCTCCTCTCCCTCAACACCAGACCACGGCCCTCTCTCCTCAACCCTCGGCGCCCTCTCCCTCAAGCGGTGTGCCGCCGCCTCCCTCTCCCTCAACACCGTGGTGGCCTCTCCCTCAGCGGCGCCCTCTCCTCAACACGGACAACGTCAACAAGCGTCCTCAACAAGCGTCAATACCAACACCGCGCCTCTCCCATGGATCCAAAGAAGATCCCCATGGGTATCTTGACATCCTGAGCATGTATCATTTTGTTTGGCGATTCGCCATACGGCAAGGGCATAGAAACACCCTAACTCGCAATTTCTTTTTTTCACGGCATTCCGATAGGATTGATCCCGAAAGAGCGTTTAGCTTAGGCGTTAGAGTTGCGGCGTACATCGCAAAGCTTGACGTTAGAGTTGCGGCGTACTGCGCAAACCACGAAAGGAATGCAAGCATGGAATCATTTGTTCATGAGTACTACACTCTGTCCAAGTTTAGGGCAGCATATGAGGGGTGATTAGCCAATGGTGACAAATCCCAATGGCCTCAAGTGGATCCCGGCTTCAAGATCTGCCACCTCTCAAGAAGAGGTCATCTGGAAGACCAAGGAAACTTAGGTTTAAAATTGTTTCGAGAAAGGGGTGGTCTTTGCTAGGAAACAACAAATGTGCAAGAAGTGTGGAGAGCTAGGACACCGTTAGGCGGTCATCCTTGAATGGACCAAAGAAAAGGTATTACATAGCATCACTAGGTTCTTTCACTTTTTTTCATTCAAATTTGCCTCCTTCAATTTCAATTTCACTGTTTTCAGGACGAGAAAGAGCCAAAAGAAGGCTCAAAACAAAGAGATACATACACCCAAGAAAATGAGGACAAGCTTGGCTGCAACCACAACAGAGAGTCCTGGGCCCATGACTAGAAGGTATGCTGCAAATATATCAATTCCTATTTTCATATGCCTTTTGGATTGTGTGCTTATGGCTATATTTATTGCAGGCAACTAGCCTTGTCGATAGGAGAAGGAGCTTCACAAGGTGTGGTCACAACATCACAAATGACAACAAGGTCACCAGCAAAGGCCACTGCCAACAAGAAATTAACTCCAAAGAGGAAGAGAAACTGACCTACCTTATGTAATGGATGCTACCTGGATGTTCTGGATGCTACCTTATGCTACCATATGGGTGTACTGAATGACATTTTATAGATTCAAGTGTTTTTTTCTTTTGATTCCTACCATATGGGTGTTCTGGATGCTACCTTATCCTACCATATGGGTGTTCTGGACGCTACCTTATGGGTGTACTGAATGACATTTTATAGATTTAAATGGGCTATGCTCTTTATACCTTTTATTACAATGTTTTCTGTACAGATTGGCATATCATTCCCTCCATTGGCCGTTTATAGATTCAAGTGTTTTTTTCTTTTGATTCCTATGGAAATTGATGAACGGTTTCAAAGTTTATGTGAAAATCATGTGGTTCCAAACGGGTGGAAATGTTGCTGTAGAACATTTTATAGATTCAAGTGTTTTTTTCTTTTGATTCCTACCATATGGGTGTTCTGGATGCTACCTTATCCTACCATATGAGTGTTCTGGAAGCACGATTCTTGAGCATGAATCACTTAGTTCGAGCTACAAGGAGCAGAAACGAGCAGTGAGAAAACATATTTTGCGGTCTCTATTAGGCGCTTCCCCGTTTACTATCTGCAATGGCTGTTTCAATTTGGTTCAAATGCCATCAGATATGTATGTATCAAAATCAAAGATTGCCAAGATCCAGTGTGGTCATTGCTCCAAGGTCCTTGTTTTATCATTTCCTGCTACACATGGTGGAGATGCAAATATTAGCCAGGAGACATATATACAATTTTTCCATACATCTATCAAAGCATCAGACCAAGGTAATGTGATCACTGATCAACCAACACACTGATACGGTGATACATCCCAACAAATGAAACCACAGCAACGTCAACAGTAGTTACAGGAAACTGGTAGCATGATCATCAAAATTGCTACATTGATTTCTGTAGTAAAAATGCTTCTCATGATCATCAAAAGTGCAGAAATGAAGCTCACTGGAGACGTATATACAATTTTTCCATACATCTATCAAAGCAACAGACCAAGGTAATGTGATCACTGATCAACCAACACACTGATACGGTGATACATCCCAACAAATGAAACCACAGCAACGTCAACAGCAGTTACAGGAAACTGCTAGCATGATCATCAAAATTGCTACATTGATTTCTGTAGTAAAATGCTTCTCATGATCATCAAAAGTGCAGAAATGAAGCTCACTGGAGACTTATATACAATTTTTCCATACATCTATCAAAGCAACAGACCAAGGTAATGTGATCACCGATCAACCAACACACCGATCACGGTGATACATCCCAACAAATGGCGTCGGTGTTGGCGTCGTCCGTGTTGAGGGAGAGGGCGCCGCTTGAGGGAGAGGCCGCCGTGTTGAGGGAGAGGGCGAGGGCGCGCCGCTGAGGGAGAGGGCCGAGGGTTGAGGAGAGGCCGCCGCTTGATGCGGTGTTGAGGAGAAGGCGCCGCCGCTTGAGGAGAGGGCCGAGGGTTGAGGGAGGCGCCGCCGTCTTGTTGAGGAAGAGGCGCTTGGGGTTGAGGCGAGGCGGGTGTTGAGGGAGAGGCGTCGGGGTTGTGGCGAGGCGGCCGCTGAGGGAGAGGAGAGGGCGGCGCCACCGCGAGGGAGAGGGAGGCGAGGGTTGAGGGCGAGGTGTCAGCGCCTAGCGAGAGCACGAAGAAGGGATTGAGAAGATGATCGTCCGGCCCGTAACAATGCCTAGTAAACGAGAGAGAGGCGGTTTGGCCATTTCACTGGGAAAAAAGAGAAATAATAAGAAATATTATTAAAAACCAAAATGGCAGATTATCAAGTAATCAACATTTGGAGTGGCAATTATGAATTACATTGTTAGGAGTGGTAAATCCTAGAAAGATGTCTCCTTTGCAGTGGCAAATAATCAATTATCCCCGAGCGAAAGGGTAGAGACGTGTAGTAAAAAAAAAGAGAAAAAAAGAGTAGTAAAATCGGATAGAACTCATCCACCTCATGAGTCATTATTACATTTCAGAGCCTTCTCCCTCATGAAGCAATTCTCACTCTCAGCTACAAGAGCATGTACCATGTGTGGAGGTTTGAATGCCACGGTGGAGGTCGGACGGGTGCCTAGCAGGTGTCAGAGCAGCCTGCAGAGGAGACGGTGGTTCAGGGGAGAGAGAGAGCATGGTCCCAAGAGTTGGCGTGGTCCAGGGAGGGGGAGGGAGAACGTGCACATGGGATTGTGGTGGTGTCGACTTGGACTTGCTCTCGCGGCGGTGACAACCGGAAAGATGACGAGCACGGGCGGTGGTCGGCGGTGAAGAAGATGGCGAGCCGACGTTGCCGAGGCCGGGCCGCGACGGCGGCGCGCAACTGCGCTCCGGTCGAGGAAGATGACTGTGAGGGCTGAGAACGGAGGCTGCATGCGACCAGATCCGGCCGGAACTTGAGGGGACCAACCGCGGAACAGCGACGGTGATGGTCAATCGACAACGACGGAGGCTGGTGTTGACGAAGATGACGTTGGGCCATGGCGGACGGGGAAGAGCATCCGGGCGAGGAGAGGCGAGTGCGGTGAAGACTGTATTCGGACGGTGACGAACAACGAGTGAATCGACAGCGTTGGCAAGTGAATTAGGGTGGGAGGAAAGTTAAAGTTAAGAAATGCGCGCGCGAGAGAGAGGGTGGGGGGAGAAGAAACGGTGAGGATGGGGTGGCTGACAGGTGGAACAAGGGCCTAGTTTGTAATATGTTTTCTGCTTCTAGGATTGTTTAGGTAAAATTTTAGACTAAAGTAATAAATAGAAAGAAAGAAGGGTTGAAATGGAAGAACTAAAGGGTTGAAATATAAAGTTATTTGTGGGTCCATTTGAAGCTATGACGCATTGAACAAATGAGAGCTTGGATGATGTCCTGAGTGCATTGTGTCTAGGTGGAGGATGAAATCACCGCCTGAGGTTATCGACGACGTATCAGGTGCACAATCTATGAACATATGCACATAAGGGATATAGACCATCCGATCCACAATCAACGGACCAGATGCATGCGGGTGGCTCCCCCATCTCACTTGCCGATCTTTTGCGTTTTGCCCCCCGCGCGATGGACAGAAAACTCCATCCATCTCCTCGGATGCCTCACGCCCCTGCCCACCGCCCCTCACCCCGACGCTCTGTCGCCCCTCCACCACGCTCGCCCCCCTCCACCACGCACCGCTCAGCCTGCCCCTGCCGCCGCTATGCTGCCCGAGCGACCACGCTCACACCACGCCTGCCCGCTCGATGACCCTACCCTCATTGGATCTGGCGTGCTCGAGGTCGCCGCGCCTCGATCCTCCTCGGCCTACCTCATGGGATCAAGGCGTCCTCGAGGCCGTCGCCGTTGGACCCCGCGCCTCGGACCCCAACCCCGCCGAATCTCGCTGCCTCGACCCCACCACCACCGTCCCAGCCGACCTCGACCATGAGACCGCCTCGCCGTTTTCCTCATCAAGATGTCGTCGTCCCGTCATCGTATGCGGTGATCGCTGCATAACGAACAATTGTTCTTGCCTCTTTTTTTGTTCTTCTATTCCTTTTCCTTTTCCATGTTCCTGATCCACATATTCCTTTTCCTTTTCCATTGTTCTTGACCAGAACGTATCAAGTGTTGCTGGCCTCTCGGTTCGTATTGGACAACGATCAGAATAGAAGAAGAACAAACAAAAGATTGATAGCTTTGAAAGATTTTGAATACATGTTCCGGTCAGAAGAGCCATGTCAGGTTCTGAATATGTACTTGCCTTTCTTGCTTTTGCTTTACTATTGATAGCTTTGACTTAACTTGGATGACAAGCATATACATTATCAAGTGCAGGTGATCAGATCTTGGTCTTGATGCTGAACTTGGTAACCAAAATTGGATTCCTACTGACAACCAAGCCATTTTTCACCATGCCGAATGCGATGGGACGAGGCATCCATAGTTATGTGGATGGGAGCTTCCAAGACATTCTTTATCTGTTTGAGTTGTATAGCTTCCAAGACACTCAGTTCTTACCACTTATGGTTGTGTAATACCTCTTGTTATATCGGAGGAGTTTTTGTTCAATCAGTGGTCATGCAAGACTGTATTTTTCTCATGAATGACAGTCTCACACTTATGTAATGAACTCTTGTTGGTTCTGTTGGTGTAGCAGCTGGACTTAGTCTTGCTGGTAGTTTAGCGGTTGCTCAGCTATGCTTGTTTTGTCAACTGGAGCTCCCAGTTTTGTTGGTCTGTTGGTGTAGCAGCTGGACTAAGTATTGTTGGAAGTTTAGATGTTGTTTTGCTGTGCATGATTAGCAAACTGGAGTCCCCAGTTCTGCTCTGTGTAACTTCTTTTGTAAGAACCGTTTATATGCTTTCAATCAAAAGCAGGGTTTCCCCCTTTTCAAAAAAAAAAGAATCAGGTTCTACTATATGGTTGTTGTATCTAGTTAAGTTCATGTGTTAAGTTCACGTCTGTAGCGTCCCGTTTTCGGACGGCGCATAATATTTACCGTTTTGGTTTCGTTCTTCGCCGTAATTCAAATTACCAAGCTATTTGCGAAAACTCCTTTTCTTTTCTCTTCAGTTTGTGTTTCAAATGTAATGTCCTTAACATTTGAAATTCAAATTCCGGTTTGGAGTTTCTCCTCTCTTTCGATTTCCGGGCCATCTCGAGTTGGGCCTCCTTTCTCTTTCGGGCTCAGCCCATTTCTCCTCTTAGACCAAGCCCATCTCCTCTCGGCCCACCCGGCCCATTTTCCCCCTTTGGCCCAACCCCTTGCCGGCCCTTTTCTTTCCCCTCCCTCTTTCTTTTGGCCTGTGGCCCAGGCCGTCCCGGCCCCCTTCTTTTGGCCCGAGCCGCCCGGGGTCATCTTCTTCTTCTCCCCGCCTGGGTCAAACCGCACTGGGCACCCTCTCTCTCCCGTGACGCCTGCCTGCGCCAAGCCCCGTGCTCCCTCTGCGCCACTAGCCCCCGCCTGCTCTCTGCGACACCCACGAGCTCCTCTGCGCGCTGCACCTGCCCTTGCTGCCACCCGTGACTTCCCGAGCCACCTTCGCCTTGTCATCTCGGAGCGCCCGCGATGCGCACGCCATCGCCGTCCTCGCTCCTGGACCGAGCCGCGCGCTGCGCAACGCACGTGCGCGCCCGCGTCAGCATAGACACTCGAGTCACCGCTCTTCACTGCGCCTCACCTGCTCCCGTGCGTTGTCCCCTCCGCGTGCAAGCCGCCCATGCCACGCCGCATTGGGACTCCACGCGATGCCAATGGCTGTCCTCCCTCCCGTTGGTCTCCCTCGCCCCCGTGGCCTATAAAGCCCCCCTCTGTGCCCTTGAGCTCCCCACGCCGCCCCGAGCTCCTGGTAAGATCCACCGAGCAAAAGCCGCCCCTTTTCATTTTCAGCCACTGCCGCCTCCACCGCCATCTCGCCGCTCCGGCCATCTCTCGGCACCGCCAACCCCGTCACCGTGAGCCCCCGGCCACCAGGAGCCTTTCCCCTCAAACCCCTTCGAAGATTTGCCACCATAGCCGCTGCAATCGCCTTTCTTCCCCGCCTCCAGCGACCGCTTTCCCCAGCACCCACCACCGCCTACAGACCTCCTCCGGCCTCCCCGTCAAGCCCGTTGGCTTTGCCTCGTCGAGAGCCACCCGGTGCTCGCCCTCCCTAGCTCAAGGCGCCACCAGAGCACCCCCTCCACCATCACTGAGCCGCCGCCGCCGCTTAGCACCACCCACCGCCGGCGACGTCCACCCTCCAAGACGCTGCCACCTCGTCACCAAGATCGCCTCCTCGCCACTCCCATTCCGTACTCAAGTCACTCACTTGCACCCTAGCCATGGCGACACGACACGACGCGTTCCGACGCGCCCTCAGCCTAGCCCAAGACGTGGCTGTTCGGACCAAGCCACTGTTCCCTCATCATTAGCCTTAATGGCAATGGTTAAGCCCTAAGCTAATCATTAGCTGGTTAAATGTGTCTTAAACCCCCCTCTCACCGGCAAGTGGGCCCCGTGCACTGATAACCCACCGGTAGGCCCCTTGCTCTCACTTTGCCCGGTGGGCCATTGCGCATTGTCTTTGTGAGCGATGTAACATCCCAAAAATTTGGTTTGTTTTAAAGTTTTAAAAGAAAAATAACCATTTGAATTTTCTTGCTAAAGTTAAAAAGCTTAATTAGAATTTTCAGAGTTCAAAAACAATTTAATGTGATTAATGTCAACATCAACTATTATGAAAATTATTTTATTTGGATTCTATGAGCTTGGATATATTTTCTAGAATTTTTCTAAGTTCATTTGCTATTTTCTAAGTCTTATTTGGATTTTCAGCTATTTTCTAAAAAGAAAAACTATTAATAAATCTCAGTTTGTCTTCGGGTGAAACCCGCTTCCTATTCCAAACCGGCCGCTCCTGTGCAACCCGTTTTCCTTGCTTCGGACCACTCCCGCTCGGCCTCTTTCCTCAGCGCAACCCGCGAGCGCGCGCGTGCCTTTGCTCTCTGCCATGTAGGGCCCGCCACTTTGTCGTCCCCCCCGTGTCGTCGTCCCCGTGGAGTCCCGCTCGCGACTGCCATGGATTCCCTTCTAGAACTCCGCTCGTCATCAGCCGAATTGACCCGCGAATCCCGTGATGTTTTTGGCATTTGAATCCTCTACCTCCCCGAAACTAATCCTATCTCTTATCTCCTCTCGGGTTCATCTCGGGCTTGGTTAGGTCTCCTCTGCCAACACGCCCCCTAGCCTCGCCCGAGCCCTATAAATAGGCACCCCGGGATCGCGAGGTCACCCTCAACCTAAACCCCAACTCAATTTCGCCTTAGATCCATCCGAGCCGCCGCTATTCGAGCTTTAGGGTTCTTCACCGAAACCCTAAGAACTCGAATTCCGCCACCGCCGTCGGTGCTCCGCCCTCGTGGAGTACGCCGTCGTCATCCCCGTCGCAAGAGCTACCTTGAGCATCTCTCCTTTGGCCCGGAGCACCACTGGTTGCCGTTCCCGACAATAGTTGTTGTCGTCCTCCACTCTGTCGCAAACTCCGGTGATCCTCGTCGACCTCCAGAGCCAAAAAGCATACCGTTGTGATCGCAATAGCGAAGCTTACCTATTGCGTGCACTCACCGTCGCTGCCGCGCCGCCGCTCGCCGTTGTCGGCGATCCAGGAGCCCTCGGCGCAACACTGCATCATCAGCCACCGTGGCAGCCATCTCATCGCTAACTCACCCGCCACCTCAGCACCAGAGCCCCTGTGTTGCCCGCGTGGAGCCCAGTCAGCGCTGCCGCGTGGCGATCCAGATCCAACCCAAACACCCGGCTCGGTGAACGCGGTCCACCGTGAGCCATTACACCGACAGTGGTCCCACTTGTCAGGTGGATTTCCTTTTATTTCTTTCCGACAGAAAATCTTCGCTGACGTCAACTCCACGTCGTAAATCCGGTTTTTTCTATTAAGAAATAATTCGGGTAATTCCAGAATTAGGGTTTCTTTTAGATTCAATCTTCCAAAGCCCATATCTTTTGCATCCGAACTCTGATTCAGTCCATTCAAATTCCTAAATTCAAGATCTAGCTATCTAAGATTTTTATTTAATTTTTGGAGTTTATTTGCTCTCTCTTATTTATTTATTTGGTTTATTTGCTTATTTGCGATTAGACGTTGATACTTCGGGAAGCTTTGAGCAAGGAGGAGTCTACCAAGATCAAGATCAATCCCAGGATTTATTTCAAGGCAAGCCATAGTCCTTTGATCATATTGAACCTATGATTTCAAAAGTATATTGTTTTATACAAATTGCATGCTATCTTTATATAAATTGTTTTGGGATTAGTTATTAGCTGTTGTCATTATGCCTCCCTTGATTATTTGATTGCCACGAATCCTTTGTCACCCTAGCATGGATAATTTTAGGTGAACATATTTATATCACCAACATGGGTATCGTATGGATGCTTAGTTATGCTTAGTTACGATGGGTTCATCATCACTTGTGTCATAATGATTAATCTTGACTTAATGATATATGGAATCGTGGTGGTATGCCACTGTGTTAAAATTTGTGTACCATGATTGGGTGTGTCATTGGTCTTGGTTAAACTAAATGGTTTTCGCTCAGGCGTGTGGTTGGTGGATAGTGGTGGTGTTTCTACACGCTGTGGGTTTGTGGTAATTCTCGCCTGAGTAGCTTGTTAAGGACTTAATCTTGTGCGCCATTGAACTGGGCCTTCTCGTACAACCACATGCCTGGTGTGGGACGGGCCTAGCCTAGTAGGTTGTTGAGTTTTGGCTTTTGATTACTCAGGCCGTATTTGGGTGGAGGTGTGTATCCTTTTCTAAGGCCACATCGCGGGACGGTTCGCCGCATCCCTGTCCAACGTTGTACGTCAACCACGATGAGGTTTTGGGTGGCTGTAGGTACAACGGGAGTGTCAATTGTTGAGATGAAACCTCTGAAAGGTTTTGTTATGATTAGTGCTTGCTACACTGGTTATATCTTGTGGGTAAAGTGTACAACCTCTGCAGAGTGTTAATTGATCTATTCGAATAGTCGCGTCCTCGGTTATGGACATGTCCGGGGATTTCACACGGGAGATAGAGTTTCTTCTAAAATGAGTCGGAGTGTGAATGTGTGGATATCATGGGGATATGCCTGAGATCTTAGGATGATGTTACAATTGGCAATGTCGTTGACGGTTTATCGAATCACCTGTTTTCGGCAAAGCTCCAGGTCTGTTAGGCCTCTGGCGGTCTGACCGGCCATTGTGGCGGTCAGACCGGCCATGCCTATGGTTTTTTCGAGAAATGGTTCTTTGGTGGTCGACCGGCGGGGTGGCGGTCGAGCCGGCGATGGAGCGGTCTCGACAAGCTTTGCTGGCGGTCGACCGGCCATTGCAATGTTTTTGGATTTTGGAGCTAGGCCAAAAATAGAGGGTGTAGGCAAGTGAGAGGGTTCTTACGCACTTGGTTTCATAATTTTTGGAGCTTCGGGCAAAAGTTCTATTGGTTTGAAAATTCGATGGGTTTTGGATTTCTAGGGAGGAAATTTGGCTAAGTCAGTGGCGGTCGAGGCAGCCAGGTGGCGGTCGGGCCGGCGAGGTGGTCGGGCCGCCATGGTGGCGGTCGACCGGTTTTCACTTATCTTGTCGTCCTTCGTGGCGGCGATGTTTGGAAGTTAGGTCATGTTCATGGGTTTCATGGCATATGTGTTGCATAATGCATGTTTTGACTAACGTGGGTCAAGTTGCGAAGAACTTGTTCTCGGAAACGATTTCTTGGTCTATGTTTGTGCAGGTTGCTTAGAGGTCAACGACGGTCAACGGCGAGGATGGTCGGGACTAGGCTTGGAGAGCTGAGGTCTAGAACGATCGGGGATGCCGGGTGAGGTCAACGGGTTCAAGCATGGCGCAGAATGGACAAGGATGACCGAACGGGCAGTTCGGTGCGACGGGTTGGATCAAGCGGCGTGGGGGTCGGTGCAAGTGCCATGGTGGTTTCGGTGGGAGCCGAATGGGAGAGACTTGCCGACATGGAGAGAGCCGCAGGATCAACCTACACGTGGTGAAGCAAATGTATAATCAGGGTTTGTTTCAGATGTAATTAAATGTGTAGAAATTAAAACTTTTTCTCACATCTTGAAACCCTTGAACTCACGTGTAATTCTTGCCCAAGAGTTGTGTAATCCAAAAACACAAAGCTCTTGTTGGCCAAAAGTCAACTCACATTCCACTTGTCTCAAATCTTATGCCAAACCTTTGGAAATAATTTTCCTTGGTCCTAGAGTTGGTGTGGGACCTCTCTGAAAAATATCATAAGTTATAAAACTTGTTTGATAATTTTTGGAGGTAAAACAAACCTTTGAGCAGCCTTAATGAATTTCCTGAGAAAAATGCATTGCATAAAAACCTCTGGAAATTTTATGTAAGGTGAATCCTAATGTCAGCAAGCTCCAGTTAAAATTTCATAAAATTTGGATTTCATTTGCTATCTTAAATAATTCTGCAAAGTCTCAGCTGTTGAAAATTGAATTCAAAACATGCACTGTTCCTTGGGCTGAGCCACTTTCCATTTTGTGTTGAACCCAACCACATCCCTGGCTCAGCCAGACCTCCTTTCCACCTTGTGGAGGTCGCAACCGTTGGATTCAAATCCAACGATCACGACCTCCTTCTCAAACCAACTCTGTTAAGACCTCCCTTTTCCACTCGGTTGAGGTCGTAGTCGTTGGATCAGATCCAACAGCCCACGACCTCCCCTCTATATCTAGCGCACCAGACCTCCCCCATCTTGTGTTGTGCGCCGTTGGATTTAAAATCCACGGCCACGACCTCCCCTTGCTCTGTGCGCATCAGACCTCCCACCCACGTGAGGTCGTAGCCGTTAGATGTAAATCTCATGGCCATGACCTCCCTTGTCCTCTCCTTGCCATTGGATCTCGTTTCAATGCGCGAGATCTATGGGCCGTTCGGACCATCCTTGCAAAGCCGTTAGATTTAGATCATGCGGTATCTGTTGAGTGGGCCGTTCGGACCACTCCTGTGAGCCATTAGATCTAAATCTAAGGGCCATGACCTCCTGTGCGCTACGCGCAAGCTCAGGACCTCCCCTCACTTGATCAGCACCATTGGATTAAAATCCAAAGGTCCCGACCTCCTCTGCACTTTGCGCAGCGCCTAGGACCTCCCCTTTGGTTGTGTGCCCTTGGATTGAAATCCAAAGGCCATGACCTCCCCCTCACTTCTCAAAGTCGCGCGCAACTTAAGTCCTCCAGGAGGTCCGCACCGTTGGATTTAGATCCAACGCCTTGGACCTCCTGTCCCCTTTCCCTTTGCGCGTCCGCATTGAAAATCGGAGGGCCACGACCTCCCCAGTCTAAATCGGAGGGCTGTGACCTCCTCTAGTCACTTAAAACTTACCGGTTCAAAAACACATCCGAGGGCCAGGACCTCCCCATCCTCTTAATCCAACGGTGGATTTGAGGTCCTGTTCTTCTCCTAGCTTGGGCTCGCGTGCAAGAGCCATGGCAGTGGAGAAGGTCAGAGCCTTCTCACATCCCAACGGCTTTGTGCAGGCGCATTTAATGCGTGTCAGCTCCTTTCCGCCCCCTAGTCCATGCTCTGACCTACCTACCCTGTCCTCTCCATCTTGTCCAAGCCATGGACCTCCCGTGGGCTAAGCTCACCATGAGCTTAACCCGTGGTCCATGACCTCTTTTGCCCTAACTATAAAGCTCCCCGTGGGCTTCCTTGGCCTTCTTTTGCACACTCCACTTTGCTCTCGAGCTTGTCCTCCACAGACCTCCCCTTGGCCGCCATTGAAGACCTTGGAGCTCCTCGGTGGCACAAGTGTTCCAGTGGCTCCCTCTTCAACCTCTTGCTCAATCTGTGCTCCCCAACCCTCCTGGAGTTAACCCTAACTTATTTTGGGTTGACATTTTCAGAGGTGGCCAAAGTGGAGCTTGGAGTTGGCCGTGGAGCAACCCTTCTTCCCCAACTCCGGTCCTCCCCTTCCTCGACCTCCTCAGCACCTCTGGACCTCCAGGTAATCCTCCTGGTAGCCCTTAGTGTTGGCTGCGCTTGTATGAATCTTTGCGGAGCTCAATTTTATTTGTGGTCATTTTGGCGTGTGTGTCGTCTTGTTCCTCTCGGCCACGGCGGCGTTCAAAACATTGCCGGCCGAAAGTGGTCCCAGTGTGTGCGCAACACTATTACGCACAAATTGGTGTCCTTGGTTGGCGCCGGTGAAGTCCTCATCGCCGGCGACAAGTTTTGGAGCTCGCTTGGGTTTTTGTCGGACGAAAACAGCAGCGCTGTTGTCGTTTAAGACAAAGATCCTCCCCCTTAAATGCGCCAATCATTGATTAACCGTAGTAATCATTGGTTTTGCCTTAAATGCCTTTAATCATGTCCTTTGTCGCGCATTTAAGACCTCGCGCTGGACCTCCTTGTGTCTCGCGCGCCTTAACTCCTTGTCCCAGGCAGCGTCTTGGCGTCAAGGTTATGGGGCTGGATCTCAGGCCATCAAGACCTCCTCCAGGAGATCTTGAGCGTCCGAGACCTCCCATTCGCATCTTAGCCGTCCGGACCTCCCCGGAAGTGCAGCGGACGTAAGACCTCCGCGTAGGACCTCCTCGAGGTCATCTCAACCGTTGAGGACCTCCCTCGCTAGATCATGACCGTTCCGGTCCTCCCTCTCGCGTTGTGGTCCGTTGGATGCAGCATCAACGGCCACGACCTCCCCTTGCTTTCATGAGTGTGCGTTCTTTGGGAGGACATGGACCGTTGGATCCAAGATCCTGACCCATGACCTCTGGACCTTCGTGTTGCCAGCGTCTGGCGTTATCACCTGGGAGGTCTTGAGCCATTAGATCCAGGATCTATGGCTCATGTCCTCCCCTGTCCTTTTTGGTTTTTAGGAATTCCAAAGAACTGTTATTTTATGAACTGAAAAAGGTAATAACTTTGAAAATGCATATCTTTTTCATTCTAAATCCAAGTGTAGTGATTCAAATTGTGTTAGCTCTGGTTTGGACCAGGCTCTAATCTAAAAATGGTTATGAGCCCAGTTCAGCTCCAGAAAATGGTTTTGTAAATAAATTTCAAAACTAACTTTAAATGTTTCATTAAAAATTCATTTAACTTGTAAAATGCATAAGTATTGCTCTGTAGGTTATTTTTGAGTGAATCCAACTTTGTTGGCTTCCTCTGTTATTGCTCTAAATGTTAGAATAGGATTTAGGCATGTCACTGGATTCAAAAGCTTTGTGGGTGCAAATTAGTTGTGCTCATTATCATATATTTGAAAAATCATAAAACATGCATAATAGCTTCAAATGAGATGAACTCAATTGTGTTATTCATCTCATGAGGTGCTGGTTTTACAGTAAAAATCTCAGCTGCACGCCCTTTCTAGAAAATGTTGCCAAATAATTAAATTAGTGAATAGTGGCAGTTGGTATTTTTAGGGCTGAGCAGAATTGTTTTGCTCATATCTTTTGCATTGAGAATCCAAATCAATTGGTTCTTATTGCTAAATTCTCTAAAAATCATCCTCTTGCTTTTGTAGAAATTTCAGAGCATTTGGAGTTTGTTTGCTGTGCTGTCCTTGTGGTTTTCGTTGTTCTTATCGGTTCTTTTCGCCTTTTCGATTAGGTGCCGACGAGTGTGTTGATCCCGTGAGCGAATCTCTGCAGTATAGTGACCAGCCACAGCAAGGCAAGCAGTTTGATCATATCCCATGGATGTCCCATTACTTTAAAGTTTAATACTTTGTTTCACTTATATGTATGCATTGCTACTTTGTGTTAAATTATCGATTAGTTGAGCCTATAGATGCACATCCTGTAGGCAAATGTTCATTCTCTACTACTAAGCCTAGGATTATCTTACTGTGATTTAGAGTTCGATGGATGGACTCTTATCACTTAGTAGTTTACGTTGATAATGCTTAGAAATGCTTAGATAACGGTAGAAATGGGCGGTTGTCGACATTATGTCGATGACCTTGATCACACTAAAATTACTATTCCATTATGTCCCTCTTGTGCTTTGTTACTTTGTAAACAAACAAAATAAAAATGAAAGCAAAACTGTTATTGACTTGGGCACAATGGATGTTGGTGTGATATGTTGGGTGTGAATGGAATGGTGCCTAGGTCCCCAAGGACCGAGTTACTTGTGTCACTAAGCCAAGCGCTTATGCGTGCTAACCACACGAGGGTATTGGGAACCCCTCTTGGCTAAGTACTTTGGGAGGTGTTAATTGGGGGTCGCAGGTGAGTAAAACTGTTTTATAAGGGAAAGAGCACCCACAGTTGCCTAGGTTGGGCCGGTGTCTCCTACCTTCCGGGTTGTCGCGACTCTTAATTAGCATCGCTCATTGGAAATGCCTCGTAGGACTTAGCCGTGCCGGCATACCAAAGGAAGTGTGCTAAATAGCTTGGCGAAAAGGTGGTCTGACGTGTGGGTACATTGGTACACCCCTGCAGGGTTAAATCTATTCGAATAGCCTCGTCCTAGGTTATGAACATGCTTGGTAAGGTCGTGCAAGAACTAGACTACAACATTTAATTAAAACTTGATGGGTTGGTATGAATGGATGTTCATACTATTGTGGTGGCTATTGGGTTAGTCACTTCCAGGATTGTTGTTGTCATCTATCTATTGTTATTATGTTACTTGTCTCGTTGTTACTTGCAAATTAAAAATGAATTGCAAAATTGCTTTGGAATCTATTTAAATATTACAAATGAAAACTTGCTTTATGCTAAAATAAGTCCAAAGCCTCATCCACTAAATAAAGCTTGCATGTAGTTAAACTATAGCTCTGTTATACTACACGTAAGTCTTGCGAGTACATTTTTGTACTCATTTGCTTTGCTTAATAACTTTGTTGCAGAGGAGGTAGGGCCCAAAGGGCTTTACTTTTGTGAGATGTGCTGTGGTTGGGAATCGAGCTAGGCGTCTTGGTTGGTTGCCTTGTGGGCTAAAGGCAAACCTTGTGGCTCTCTTTTGTTTATCGCCATCTTATGGCTTTTGCTTCCGCTGTGTTATCTTTATTGTTGTATTTGGCCAGTCGGCCCCTTTTGTAATAACTCTATATGTTGTATGTCTTTTATTCTAGTCATGCTTTGGTTCTATGTCTTGAATGGAATTGATGCATGATTTTGTAAAGGGTGTGTATCTTGCATGCAGGAAGTATACATATCTCGAAGACACGGATTATTATGTTTGTGATGCTAGGGTCAATGGATGACTAAGTATTACAAGATTAATAAACCGAGGTCCTCACATGGCTGCACCCCCTTCAACCCTTTCATTGTTTTTGAAACCCTATTTGCTTAGGGAGACGATTAGTGGAGGTTAGGCTTCTAGATAGTTGGATTGGATTTTGTGCTCATGTATTGAGTCTTTGTCCTCCATTGTTGGAGTGGCTGTAAACCAATACCTATCAAATCAATCCAAAGAGAATTCTCTCAAGATGAATCTATTCTCTCTTTTTCTCTCTATTTGGTGATTTGATGTCTCTCTTTGATTCTCGAGTTTTAGCTTGGTTTCTTGGCTTGATCTAACTTGCTGTGACTTGTGGGAATTCATCTAGGATCATCTTGATCATCAATTACCCACGAGCAAGTCTCTAGATCATATTTTGATTCTTACTCGGTTTTTGACCTAACTTTGCTCAAACTGCAAAAGATAGGAACCTTGGCTTGGATTTTTGCGGTCCTTGATTGGAATAGGTTCACAATATCTTTGAGAAGGTGTGTGCCAAGTTTCATGGAGTTTGGCGGCATAGATCAAAAGTTAGATCGATTTGAGTTTCGTTTTTAATTTGTTCATCTTTATTCGGACAAAATCGGTCAGACTGATTTTAGAACACCGGTCAGACCGCTCACATAACACCGGTCAGACCGCTTAGATAACCGGTCAGACCGCCGTACAAAAATCGGTCTGACCGCACAGCCTCTGATTTGATATTTATTTGATCTATTGCTTTGGGGTTCTTAGTTTGGATTCAATACAAGTCTTCCGCTGTACTTGTAGATTGATCTTCATAGCTTTCATAGCTACTGGAGTAAAATTGGTGTTGAATCCATTCTTTGTGAAAAAGTGAGCGTGCTCCTATTCATCCCCCCTCTAGTCGCCTTTTCGGTCCAACAAGTGGTATCAAAGCCCAGTTAGTTCAATCTTGATCTTAACCGGTCACTGAACTTGGCGATGGATAAGTACTCGACCAAGCCGCATGTCTTCGATGGGCTTGACTATGCCTATTAGAAGAATCGCATGCAAGTCTTCCTTGAGAGCGAAGGACAAGCTATATGGGAGGTTGTTTGAGCCCCGCTCGTTTTGCCCGAAGTTGCTACGCCGGCTTCAGCAGCCTTCTTGGCTAACAACAACAAGGCAAAGAACCTTCTATATGCTGGGCTTGGTAGGCGAGAGTATGATAGGATTTGCAACCTTGCGACCACACATGAGATTTGGCATACCCTCGAAACTTACCATGAGGGATCGTCCCAAATCAAGCAAGTGCGCCAGACGGTCTACAAGCGAGAGTATAACAAATTCGAGATGCATCCTGGTGAGAGCATCGATGACGTCTTTACTCATTTTAACAAGGTGATCAATCAGATGAGAACTGTTGACATTGAGTACTCTAAATCTGAGAATGCCACCCACCTCTTGGCTGCAATCAACACCAAGGAGTGGGAGATAAAGACAACTGCCATAGGGGAGAACGTCGAACTCTCTAATCTCACTTTGGAGCTGCTTTATAGCAAGCTAAAAACTCATGAGATCAAGAGAGGCGGTAATCCTAAGAAGGATAATATGGCTTTGGTGGCTGATCCTCTCAAAGGGACTCCTGATGGTTCTTCTGAGTCTTCTTCTGGTTTTTCTCTTGCGTGTTTATCGCTATTCAAGAAGAAGAGTTTGAGAGTCTTCTGAGGTGATTTAGCTCTTTTAGCCAAGAAAGTCACTGCGGGCATATAACAATGTCGAAGCGAGAAGAGAGGTGGCCCCGTGACATGTTATGAGTGTGGAGAGCTATATCACATCAAGACCAAGCCCCCAAGTGAAAGGTAAGAACAGCTGCAAGGATGAGAAGCTTTGCTGGAAGAAGCCTAAAGGGGCAAGCCCAAGTATGATCTTGCCAAGCTCATGAAGGTCGCTCACCGAGTCCTTGCCGCTTTTGGAGATCAATCCATGAGCGATGTGGACTCGGGAGCGAGGAGGACAAGGAGGAGGAGATTCCTCAAGACAAGAAGGGGAAGGCCAAGGATTTCAGGCATATGCTTCATGGCCGACTTAAATCGACGCCGATGGCGATGATGAGGTACCTCTCTCCTATGATGTTCTTTCTGCTAGATGCGATAACATGTATGAGCAATTGCTTAGTCAAGATAAGGCTTTAGAGTTCACCATGGCTAGGAACAAGGATCTAGAGTCACAAGTCAAGAATTTGATATTAGAGCTTGTGAATGCTAAGAGTCTAGATGTTGATGAATGTTCATCCTACCATGCTTTGCACTCCGAACTGTCTAAACTACAATCTGCTCATGATATTGCTTTGCATCAACTTGAAAATGCTAGAACTGAGCTAATTAATGTTAAATCTACTCCATGTGAAAAATGCTTAGAGTCTAGCAAGTTGGATGCCTCTGGCAATGTGAAATCTAGCTTTTGCTCTTTCTGCTTAGAACGCGAACATGAAGTTAAGGATATTCTAGAAGCAGTTAGAGCTAAATATGCCAAGCTTAAGGACACAATTGAGTCTACACCTTGTGCCTCTTATGCTGCCTATAAGCTTGAAGTTGCTCATCTTAAGGAGAAACATGCTAGAGCCATTAAGGGCAAGACTTGTGAATCATGTGCTAATGTTGGAAAAGAGAATGCATATCTCAAGGATACTTTAGAAAGATTTTCTAATGGTGAAAAACAGTTAAACATGATTCTAGATAAATCTAAAACTCCTTTTAAGAAGCAAGGTTTAGGATACAACTCTGCCCAGGACATGTCCAAGCCTAATTTCATTCAGGTCTTAGAAAAAGGCTTAGTTGAATTCAAAACCCAACCTGCAAAAACTGTTTTTAAATCTGCAGGGTTTGTCCAACCTTCTTTTGAGGCAAAAGGTGCTTCTCCCAGTGGTACAAAATACCATTGCACCTATTGCAAGAAGAGTGGATATTTGGTTGAGTTCTGTTGGCGTAGGTTGAAGAACGCTAAGAAAAATATTGCTAGAATGTCATTTAATCAACCTAGAGCTTTTATGAGACATGGTCACGCAGAAAAGAAGAAACCTGGTCTAGGATTTGTTGCACATGCTCATCACCGTGTTCCTAGACAGGATGCATCTCATGTTTGTGTTACCATTGCTCATAATAGAACTGCGAATAATGTTAAGGATAGCACATCCGCTTTGCATACTACTCATGAGACGTGTGTCTCGATCTTGGGTTCCTAAGTCATTTTAACTAACTTGATGTTGAGACACATCGTTCTTTTGTATTTTGATTTTTCAGGATCGCCGTGGAAGGAAGAAGAACACGTGGTTCGTCGACTCCGGCTGTTCACGCCACATGACCAGAGACTCAAGATGGTTCACTTCCTTTACACGGTCGAAGGGTGATGACTTCATCACCTTCGGAGATGATACACAAGGGCGGATCGAAGGAACTGGATCGATCAGGGTGAACGACAAGTTCATTCTCAAGGACGTCGCTCTTGTGGACAAGCTAAGGTATAATCTCCTTTCTGTCTCACAGCTTCTCGATGATGGCTATGAGACTCGTTTTAAGAAGAATGCTTGTCGTGTGCTTGATTCTTTTGGTGAGCTTGTTTTTGGGATTTCTAGAGTTGGTAGAATTTTTGGAGCTGACTTTTCTGAATCGCTTGCTGGATCTCTCAAATGTTTGATTGCATCTTCTTCTGATATCTGGCTTTGGCACCGACGGTTGGGGCACATTGGTTTTGATCATCTGACACGAGTTAGCGGCCTTGATCTCATGAGAGGTTTGCCTAAACTCAAAGCTATCAAGGATGTTGTATTTGCGCCTTGTAGGCATGACAAGCAAGTTGCCGCTTCACACCCGTCATTGACTATGGTCATGACTGACGGACCGGGACAGTTACTTCATATGGATACTGTTGGTCCTGCTAGGGTTCGGTCAGTCGGTGGCAAATGGTACATTCTTGTCATAGTCGATGATTTTTTGAGATACTCTTGGGTGTTCTTTCTTGCTTCGAAGGATGAGGCTTTTGATCATTATCATGACCTTGTTCTTCGTTTGGCTTCTGAACTTCCTGGTGCCTTGAGAGCGATCCACAGTGATAATGGCACGGAGTTCAAGAATGCTTCTTTTGCCTCTTTTTGTGCTGAGCGCGGTATTGAGCATCAGTTCTCTTCTCCACATGTCCCTCAACAAAATGGCGTTGTGGAAAGGAAGAACAGGACTCTAGTCGAGATGGCTAGAATGATGCTGGATGAGTATAGCACACCGAGGAGGTTTTGGGCCGAAGCTATTGCTACAGCTTGCCATATTTCAAACCGTGTCTTTTTGAGACCGTCTTTGGGCAAGACTTCATATGAGCTTCGTTTTGGCAGAAAACCCTCTGTCTCTCACTTTCGAGTCTTTGGATCGAAGTGTTTTATTCTCAAGACAGAAACCTAGATAAATTTGAATCAAGGACTTGTGATGGTTTATTTACGAGTTATCCTACTCATTCGAGGGTTTTCGGGTTTTAATGTTGAAACTAACATTGTCCAGAGACATGCAATGTCACTTTTGATGAGACTAGCCACGAGCTAGATCCGATGTTTGAGATGACTTACGGTGTGAAAGCATTTTTGTTGGAGAAGATGAGGATGAACTTGATACTGCTCCTCCACCTGTTGCTGATGTTCCTATGCAAGCTGCCCAAGCTCCAGAACCTGCTATGACTGCTTCACCTCCAATTGAGGCTCCTGCTGCAACTTCTTCATCAGCAGTACCTGCAGAGGTTGAGGAGACGCTATCTCCTCCAGGCGCTCCTTTGCGCATTCAGAAGCAACACCCTCCGGATCAAATGATTGGTAATCTCCATGAGCGAGTCACTTGCTCCAGGTATTATGATCCGAGTCTTTTCTCTCACTCTGCATTTGTAGCTTCTTTTGAACCCAAAGATATATCACATGCTTTATCTGATGCTAGTTGGGTCAATGCCATGCATGAGGAGTTAGAGAATTTTGAAAGAAATAAAGTTTGGAATCTTGTAGAACCTCCTAGTGGACATAATGTTATAGGAACCCGTTGGGTGTTCAAAAATAAACAAAATGAGGATGGTTCTGTGGTTAGAAACAAGGCTAGGTTGGTAGCTCAGGGTTTTAGCTAGGTTGAGGGGTTAGATTTTGATGAAACCTTCGCTCCTGTTGCTAGATTAGAAGCCATTCAGATCCTGCTTGCATTTGCTGCAAGTAAAGGTTTTAGGTTGCATCAAATGGATGTCAAGAGTGCCTTTTTGAATGGTTTTATAGAGGAGAAAGTTTATGTTAGACAACCCCCTGGCTTTGAGAATCCCAAGCATCCTGATCGTGTTTACAAGTTATCCAAAGCCTTGTATGGTCTTAAGCAAGCCCCTAGAGCATGGTATGATAGACTTAAGACCTTCTTGCTTAAGAATGATTTTGAAATGGGAAAAGTAGATAAGACTCTTTTCATTCTTAGGCATGGCAATGACTTCCTGCTTGTTCAGATTTATGTTGATGATATTATTTTTGGTGGTTCCTCTAATGCTCTTGTTTCCAGTTTTTCTGAGACCATGTCCAGGGAATTTGAGATGAGCATGATGGGAGAACTCAATTACTTTCTGGGGCTACAAATCAAGCAATGCAAGGAAGGGATCTTCATCCATCAAATGAAGTGCACTAAGGATTTGCTCAAGCGTTTTGATATGGGTGACTGCAAGCCGATCGCCACTCCCATGGCAACTTCGACTGCTTTGGATCCAGATGAGGAAGGAGAAGCCGTGGATCAACGCGAGTACCGCAGCATGATCGGCTCCCTCCTATACCTGATTGCCTCAAGACCGGACATCCACTTGCATGCGCCTCTGCATGAGGTTTCAGGCGTCACCGAGGACTTCACATCGCCAAGCCGTTAAGCGTATTTTCAGGTATTTACACTCTACCCTTCAGTATGGCATTTGGTATTCTTGTTCATCTTCGCTATCCATCCGGGGGTTTTCAGATTCTGATTTTGCGGGCTGTAGGCTAGATACAAAGAACACATCTGGCACATGTCATTTCTTAGGCACTTTTCTTGTCTCTTGGTCATCTAGGAAGCAGTCTTCATTGCACAATCCTTCTTTGAAGTGAATATGTAGTCAGCCGCTAGTTGTCAGTAGTCGATTTTGTGGATGGTCTCCACTCTTAAGGATTTTGGGTTAACTTTTGCTAGTGTTCCTCTCTTCTGTGACAACACTTCTGCTATTAACATTGCTAAAAACCCGATTGCAACATTCTAGGACCAAACACATAGACATTCGCTATCACTTCCTTAGAGACCATGTTGAGAAGGGTGATATTGTCTTTGCATTTTGTGGAGTCCGAGGCTCGATTAATGATATCCTCACCAAGCCTTTAGACCCAACAAGGTTTGCCACCTTGAGAAGTGAGTTAGGGGTAATTTATCCCTATGGGTTGGTTTGAGGGGGAGTTGGATCTTTTCTTGTTCTTTTGATCTTCTTTTGAACTTGTTGATCTTTTTGTTCTTTTAGGCTTTTTGAGCTTTTCTTGCATCTCATTGTATCCTATTGCATTCATATGAAAAATCCAAAAAGATGCATTGTAATATAAGCTTTTCGCTTATCTTTTAAAATTGATGAAGCTTTGCTTATTACCCTTTGGAGCTTTAGTGTTTCAATTCTTGCTCAATGCCATGTCTAGTTCTTTGACTTGCTAGAATTATCATGCTTTCACATGTGTAGCTAAGTCTTTGTTGTATGAGCTAGAACTTGAAAAACAACTTGAACTAAGAAATTAGCAATTTGTGAATTGTTTAGCGATTCATTAATTAGTGCTCCTTTTATGACATTGGCCTGTCAAAATTGCTTTGTTAGCTCTTGAATCTAGCTTTGATCATTACTTGAGCTTCTTGTGTTCTTAAGAATCTAAAACTGCTCTTGTGAAAAATGAAAAATCAAACTTCAAGATTGTCTTATGCTTAAATTGTGCCAAACTACTCTTACGAGACTGCATGTCAAAGACATGAACTTGGAGATAGTTTGATGATCCAGACGATCTCATGGGGATTTGCTTGTCACAACCGACATGAACCTCAAGATTTGTGCATACTGGTAGAAGCTTAGGAAGAGTTTGTGGATGGCTCCTAGTCAGGATCTTCTTCACTAAGATATACCTTTAATCAACTTTTGGTCGAAGCTTAGGATGAGTTTGTGGATGGCTCCTAGTTCAGGATCTTGTCACTAAGTTAGACCATTAGTCAACTTCAATATTCATTGCAAATGAAAAACTGTTGAAAAATGGGCGTTTGAGAAAATTGAGCAAAATGATTCATTTCAGGACCTATTTGTCTCTTAATGTGGTCATGGTTAGCTTTTGGATCTCATGTTGACATTTTGACATGGCCAGTATCATTTTAGGATCCCTGTTGATGAACTTGCTAGATTTGAAGCTTTGCTTAAAATGCTAAAACTCATTGCTTTATATTGAGCCTTCTCGCTTCGCTTTGTTATATATGTATTATCATGATCTTGCTAGCGCTGTTAGGCTTGATATGTTGTTTGTGCAATTTTAGAAACGCTAGCTTGCTCTTTTGGGTAATCTCTAAAGCTTCTTGTATTCAAAAATTAAAAAATACAAAAAAAAAATGAAGCCACTCCATTGCATTTCATGCATGCTCCATCTTATGCTTTTTCCTCATTCTGCATTTGTCATCTCTGGACGAGAGGAAGGCGTGATTCCTTAATGACTCCATTGTCAAAAGGGGGAGAAGATATTTCAAAAATGTGTAAAGGGGAGAAGTTGTTTAAAAAAAAGGGGGAGTTATGAAAAAGGGGGAGCTACTTGGAGAAAATTTGAAAATTTGAGGATCATAGTGAGGGGGAGTTTCTTATTTGCATTCTTATGGTTTTATTGTCATTTCTGAACTTGAATTGCAATTCTTGATCCTCACAATGATCAAAGGTCATATCATACAATTGTTCTTTCATATGGACCTTAAGTGAGAATTTGACTCCTTTTTGGAATTTGAAGCTTTCGTGCTTTCTATTGCCGTGTCTCACTTGGTGATACTATTCTGAAGCTAGCTTGGTCATTTCCTTTGCTTTTTCTTGCATTTGGACCAAGTTGTGCCTTTGAACGAAAACGACGTGTTTTTACTTTTCAAACCTCTAAATTTGCATTTGTGGAAAATTGCCAATGTGTTCATCAAGGGGGAGATTGTGGATATCATGGGGATATGCCTGAGATCTTAGGATGATGTTACAATTGGCAATGTCGTTGACGGTTTGTCGAATCACGTGTTTTCGGCAAAGCTCTAGGTCTGTCAGGCCTCTGGCGGTCTGACCAGCCATTGTGGCGGTCAGACCGGCCATGCCTGTGGTTTTTCTGAAATGGTTGCTGGCGGTCAGACCGGTCAGGTGGCGGTCGGACGCGGCAGTGAGCGGTCTCGATCGGCTTTACTGGCGGTCGACCGCCATTGCAATGTTTTTGGATTTTAGAGCTGGGCCAAAAATAGAGGGTGTAGGCAAGTGAGAGGTTCTTCTGCACTTGGTCTCATAATTTTTGGAGCTTCTAGGCAAAAGTTCTATTGGTTTGAAAATTCCAGTAGGTTTTGGATTTCTAGGGAGGAAATTTGGCTAAGTCCCGGTGGGCGGTCGACCGCCAAGCAGGTGCGGCCGCCATGGTGGCGGTCTGACCGGTTTTCACTTGTCTCGTCGTCCTTCGTGGCGGCGATGTTTGGAAGTTAGGTCAAGTTCATGGGTTTCATGGCATATGTGTTGCATGATGCATGTTTTGACTAACGTGGGTCAAGTTGTGAAGAACTTGTTCCCGGAAACGATTTCTTGGTCTATGTTTGTGCAGGTTGCTTGGAGGTCAACGACGGTCAACGGCGAGGATGATCGGGACTAGGCTTGGAGAGCTGAGGTCCAGAACGATCGGGGATGCCGGGTGAGGTCAATGGGTTCAAGCATGGCGCAGAATGGACAAGGATGACCGAACGGGCAGTTCGGTGTGACGGGTTGGATCAAGCGGCGTGGGGGTCGGTGCAAGTGCCATGGTGGTTTCGGTGGGAGCCGGATGGGAGAGACTTGCCGACATGGAGAGAGCCGCAGGATCAACCTACACGTGGTGAAGCATGGATGTGTTTCACGCAGTTGGGACTCGGTCTTTGCAAAAAGATTGAGGAGGGGTATTTTGGTAATTTTACCAAATACCGCCTTGGTGACCTTTTGCCAAATCACGGCACAAGATGGCGCAAGGTGAAGTGGATTAGGTCAAGAGATGAAGATGGCGCTTTAAAACGCGTGCGTATGTGACCCATTTGTGTGTGGGCCTTAACGGGAGTCTATTAGGGTTCAATCTTCTAGAAGGTCTAAGCCTCCACTATAAATAGAGGAGGGAGGTGGCTGCACCCCCTTCAACCTTTTCATTGTTTTTGAAACCCTATTTGCTTAGGGAGACGATTAGTGGAGGTTAGGCTTCTAGATAGTTGGATTGGATTTTGTGCTCATGTATTGAGTCTTTATCCTCCATTGTTGGAGTGGCTGTAAACCAATACCCATCAAATCAATCCAAAGATAATTCTCTCAAGATGAATCTATTCTCTCTTTTTCTCTCTATTTGGTGATTTGGTGTCTCTCTTTAATTCTCGAGTTTTAGCTTGGTTTCTTGGCTTGATCTAACTTGCTGTGATTTGTGGGAATTCATCTAGGATCATCTTGATCATCAATTACCCACGAGCAAGTCTCTAGATCATATTTTGATTCTTACTCGGTTTTTGACCTAACTTTGCTCAAACTGCAAAAGATAGGAACCTTGGCTTGGATTTCTGCGATCCTTGATTAGAATAGGTTCACAACATCTTTGAGAAGGTGTGTGTCAAGTTTCGTGGAGTTTGGCCGCATAGATCAAAAGTTAGATCGATTTGAGTTTCGTTTTTCAGGCTGTTCATACTGTTCTGGACAAAATCGGTCAGACTGATTTTAGAACACCAGCCAGACCACTCACATAACGCCGGTCAGACCGCTCAGATAACCGGTCAAACCGCCGTACAAAAATCGGTCTGACCGCTCATCCTCTGATTTGATATTTATTTGATCTATTGCTTTGGGGTTCTTAGTTTGGATTCAATACAAGTCTTCCGCTGTACTTGTAGATTGATCTTCATAGCTTTCATAGCTACTGGAGTAAAATTAGTGTTGAATCCATTCTTTGTGAAAAAGTGAGCGTGCTCCTATTCACCCCCCCTCTAGTCGCCTTTTCGGTCCAACAGAATGAGATGTTCACTTGATGAATATAATGTTTGTTTGGTGAACAGGGAGTTCACTTGGTGGATTCACTTTTCATTGGTTTGGTTGGGAAGTGAATGGAAAGTTCACTGGTTGCTTCAAAGAAATTGTTTAATTACTTATTATTGTTTTCAACTACGCATTTCAATCTATTTATTGTATTTATCGTAAATGCTGCTTTCTGCAAAAGAACCATACAGCTAACCTGTCAAGCCTTGCATGAATACTATTTGCATACATTTCCCTACGGTTTGCTGAGTACATTCAAAAGTACTCATGGCCTGTGCCCTCTGGTTAGTCAGCAGTTGAAGAATACCAAGCTGCTCAAAAGTTCTTCGCCTAGGTGGATCATGAAGGTTTTGTGGATTAGGATGCGTTCTCCACTCGATTGCCTGTGGGCATGTTGATTGGCCTTTTGAAGAGTTTCGTTCCACTACGAGAGTTTATTTGTTCTTTAGCCTTGCGTGGCAAGTTAATTAAACGTTGACCATAAGGTCCAGTTATTATTATTATTTGTACTCTGAGATCTTTTTAGTTAAATCGAATAAATGGATGGTATTTCATCACTGTTTCCTGTGTGAGCTAACTCTTGATCGGGACTAGTTCAAAGCATACAGAGGGTTCTGAGATGTATTTTGGTCCCGACGACCAACCACCCCCTCTCAGGCGCATGGACCCAATCCACTTGTCTTTGTGGACTCTCTCTCTCTCTCTCTCTCTCTCAATTCCATTTAATCTTTGTTAATTCCGTTCTCCTCCGTTATAACTCAAAAAATTATGAAATAAATTCCTAAAAATTTGTTAAATCAAGATCTTACTATTGGCATAGGTCTTGTTCAATTTGGAGTTCATTTGTATATCCTTGTGTATTTATTTGCTCTCTTTGCCGTTGTACCTTTTTCCGGTATTTTCGCCCGATTAGGATTTGAAGACGCCGGAGATCCCCAAGTTGATAAGCCTAAGAGTATCAAGATCCCCTTGCCTTTAACCAAGGCGAGTCAATGTTTTGATCATATTGATCCTACACTTTATGCAAATTATATTCATTTAAATTAACCAAAATTGCATGCTTTAATTATTTAATCAAATGTATGTTAAAGCTTAAGGTAGTTAAACACCCATTTGTTAATTAATTAATTAATTAATATGCCAACCATTGTTATTGAATCCATTATTCCTTGTCACCTTAGTAAATATATAGTAATACTAGCTATAGGTTGTACTTAAGCAACATGCTAGTCTTGGTTAAGTACCGGGGTATTAAAATACCCCAAACAACCATTCTTCAAACATGAAATGATTTGGGTAGTCATTGGTGGTCCATTGACTAAAAGGAATGGAATAATTTGGTTTACTCCTCAAAACCCCAATAATTGCTATTACTATCTGGGCGGATGGTGGGGTGGTGGGTGCTAACGAAGCATATGGTATATGGAATGAACCGCCTAGATAATCCTAAGGACTTAATCTTGTCACGACCTCCGTGTTAAACAAGTACAACCACAAGTTTGCAAAGTGCAATTTGGCTTAGTAAAATTATTAAACCCCAAATGTGTCTCACACGGTGGAAAAGGGAAAACGCGTAAGCTTGGGTACATCCAGCTTGAATGGGTGAAGTTGCTAGTGGTTATGGGTAGTCCAAATCTACACCCAACGCTAGGATTACAACGATCCCGCGCAACGTATGGGCATAACCCCATATGGGTGAGATGAGAGAAAGGGCAAGGTAATTTGAAAGGTTACTGTGACGGTCACTCAACTACATGACTACGGAATCATGTGGGGTAACGAGTATGACTATCTCTTGTGGGTACAATGTACAACCTCTGCAGAGTCTAAACTGTTTAAACAGCCGTGCCTACGGTCAAACACGGACATGGGAATCTTAACTTGAGTTAGTTCTATTTCAACAACTTTGTGGGTGGTATGAAAAATGTGGAAGGGCTCACCTAGCCCTGTGTTGGATTTTACCTGAGTCGTCGAGCTTAGTGGTGGTGATAATTGGAGGTAGCTCCAATAAAAAAGATGCATAAGGTAGGGTTTCCGCTGGAGGGAACCTCTACTAAAATAAATACTACTACAAAACAGGCAATAATAGACGCCTCATCACAGACGGTTAAAATGGAACCATCTGTGTTGGGTCTGTCGGGACAAGGCATTTGCCGTGCCAGCCTATCACAGATGGTTCTTCTTACAAACCGTCTGTGAAAGTCATTATCACGGATGGTTCTTTAATAGAACCATCTGTGAATTATCACAGACGGTTCTATTCACAAACCGTCTATGATAATCCAGCTAATCACAGACGGTTCCTAATGAGAACCGTCTGTGATTAGCTGGATTATCATAGAAGGTTCTCATTAGGAACAGTCTGTGATAATTCAGATGGTTCTTAATGAGAACCGTCTGTGATATCCTAGCATTATATATTTGCACCCGACACAACCTCTGCAGCAACCCTGCCGCTCTGCTACTGCCTCTGCCGCAACCTTGCGCTGGCTCCACTCAGATCTGCTGCTCCTCCCCCATGCGCCACTTCCCTGCCCTAGCTCCTCCAACCTGCTGCTCCTCCCCCATTGCGCAAGCTTAGAGAGGAGAAGGTCGGACCCTTGTCCCTAGCGCCTCCACCTGCTGCCTCCTCCCCTATTGCGCCACCTGCACCTTGTTGTGTCTCCACCCCCATTGCGCCACCTTAGAGAGGAGAAGGAAAGGAGGTGAAGGGGAGGAGGAAGGGATCGGAGGAGAAGGAGAAGAATCATATTTTCTTCGTGAGCTCCGAGGGTAACGATCTATAACCCTTTATGTTTGCTATAAATTAATCGCTAATCAATTTAAGTATGTTTGGTAAATAGGAAGAGTACGTACTTGCGGTTTATTAATCTAATTTGACACTAATTTGTTACATGCGTAGCGTAGATGGACTAGAACTGGATGTACAGTGTGAACCGTGTGAGTCAAGAGTACATTAATGGCGTGGTTACTTTTAGAAGAGCCGCCGAGCAGGATATGTTGAAGAAGGGGATAGATTTTATGTACTGTCCATGCATTGATTGCGGTAATCTGAAAAAGTTTAACAACTCGGCGCAGATCAAAGCGCACTTGATTCGAAGGGGTTTCAAAAAAGGGTATACATGTTGGACCAGTCACAATGAAGAGCAGATTATACCGGAAGTTAATAATGACGACATCGCCGAGGAAGTCAACGATATGCCGGATGTGGACTGTGCTGTTGATGAGGATAGGTTGCACGATGACAATCTGGATCAGATGCTACGCGATGCAGAAGAGAACTACAGTGAGAGAGAGTTTTGTAAATTCGAGGGCTTAAGGGAGGACTCGGTCAGACCTTTGTTCCCTGGCTGCAAGCCGGAATACACAAGGTTGTCAACCATGCTTGAACTGCTGAAATTGAAGGCAAGTAATGGTTGGTCCGATAAGAGTCTCATGGCGTTGTTAGGTCTCCTAGCGGACATCCTTCCGGAGGGAAACGTGTTGCCTAGCACCACCTACCAAGCAAAGAAGGTTATCTGTCCATTGGGAATAGAAGTAGAAAGAATACATGCATGTCCGAACGATTGTATCCTCTACCATAAAGAGTATGCAGACATGCATGTATATCCCGTGTGCAAAGCATCTCGATACAAGCGTCAGAATACTGCTAAGGTGAAGCAAGGACCTCCTGCTAAGATGTTGTGGTATTTGCCTGTGATCCCATGTTTGAAGCGTTTATTTGCGAACCCAAAGGAGGCAAGATTGTTGCGTTGGCACTCGGAGGAGCGTAAGAGAGATGGAAAGCTAAGATACCCTGCTAATTCTCCCCAGTGGAGAAACTTCGATCGGAGCTTCGAAGAGTTCGGTGCGGAATCGAGGAACATAAGGTTAGGGTTGAGTACGAATGGAATGAATCTTTTCGGTAACATGAGCAAATGAGACATAGCACCTGGCCCGTGAATCTATGTATGTACAACCTTCCTCCTTGGCTGTGTATGAAGCGGAAGTACATTTTGATGTCACTACTTATCCAAGGGCCGAAGCAACTTAGGAATGATATTGATGTGTACCTATCACCATTGCTGGAAGATCTTGTGACACTGTGGAACGAAGGGGTATATGTATGGGATGCGTACAAACGAGATAACTTCATTTTATGTGCCATGTTGTTCTGCACCATCAATGATTTTCCTGCCCTTGGTAAACTGTCGGGCTTCAGTATAAAAGGAGCCAAAGCCTGTCCGCACTTCTTAGATGCTACGTAGAGTGTATGGCTGAACAACTCGCGTAAAACTATGTATATGCGTCACTGTAGGTTCCTTCCCAAGAGTCACCATACCGCAAGATAAAGAAACAATTCGACGGAAATAAGGAGGATGGTTTAGCTCCAAAGGCTTTTAGAGGGAAATAGGTCTATGATATGGTTAAGGATATTGATGTTGTGCTTGGGAAGGGACGTAAATTAAGAACCCGTCAGAAGAACATCTGGAAGAAGCGGTCAATTTTTTGGGACTTGCCTTATTGGGAGCACTTAGAAGTTCGCCACTGCATCGACGTCATACACGTAGAGAAGAATGTATGTGATAGCTTGATTGGTCTCTTACTGAACATTAGTGGCAAAACAAAGGATGGTGTTAACGCACGGCGTGACTTGGTTGATATGAACATAAGGACCGAAGTTAGCACCGAAAGAGACCGACTGAGATTTAACGTACCTTCCCCGACTTGCTACACTCTGTCCAAGGCCGAGAGAAATGAAGTGTGCCAGAGCTTACATGGTGTGAATGTCCTGTCTGGTTACTCTGCTAACATTAAGAAACTTGTTTCTATGCAAGATTTGAAATTAATTGGTATGAAGTCTCAAGATTGTCATGTGCTGATGACACAAATGCTTCCTGTTGCAATTAGGAGTATCTTGCCGAACAAGGTACGAGTGGCAATCTTGAGGCTGTGTTATTTCTTCAACTCAATTGCTCAGAAGGTCATCGATCCCCAAGGACTAGATGTTTTGTAGGGCGAGGTGGTGATGACTCTATGTCATCTTGAGATGTATTTCCCTCCATCATTTTTTGATATCATGGTCCATCTCATTGTTCACCTTGTGAAAGAGATAAAGATATGTGGCCCTATGTTCCTACGTCATATGTACCCGTTCGAGAGGTACATGGGAATTCTCAAGTCCTACGTACGGAATCGATCTCGATCGGAGGGCAGCATCATCGAAGGTTATGCAACCGAAGAGGTCATTGAGTTCTGCGTCGACTACATGGCTCAGGGTGGAACCGATAGGTGTGCCTCTATCTCACCATGAGAGGAGACTAGATGGTATCGGGACCATCGGAAGGAAATCAATCACTCCCGATCTGGATATGTACACTCAAGCCCATTTCACGGTCTTGCAACACATGACCCAAGTGTCCTCGTACATCGATGAGCACAAAGACATGGTACGCCAACAGAATCCAGACCGGTCGGAGGTTTAGATCACGAGAGAGCACAATCGTCGGTTCAACGAATGGTTAAAGGTGCGAATCACTGGGAGGTCATCAAGTGATGATACGTTGCTATGGTTGGCACAAGGGCCACAATTTACAATTGTCACATGGCAAGGATACGACATAAATGGGTACATATTTTATACGATAGCTCAGGATATGAAGAGCATACCCGATCGAGCAGTCTTTGTCGCATAGATGCATTCAGTACCGATGGGCTGAGGAGCTCCTACTATGGGAAAATAGAGGAGATATGGGAGCTCGACTACGTGCTTTTCAAGATCCCCCTATTTCGGTGCCGTTGGGTCCATCTCCCATAGGTGAAGGTCGATAAGTATGGCGTCACTACCGTGGACCTCGAACGTGTCGGATACAAAGACGAACTATTCGATCAAGCAACCAAGTTGTTCAAGTCTTCTATGTAACCGACCCAGCAAATAAGAAGTGCCACGTAGTTCTTTATGGAAAAAGGAGGATTGTTGGAGTTGAGAATGTAGTGGACAAGGAAAAATACAATCAATTTGACGAGTTGCCTCCTTTCGAAAACGGCATCAGGCTCGAGGAAGAACCCAGTGAGGAAGCTAGCTATATGCGCACAATCATCATGAAGGGCTATATTTTAATTAAGAATTTACTCCATTGTAATTAATTTATTCCATAACATGAGACATGTCAATGTGGACTTGCCATGTGTTATGGACTCGTAATCTCTTATATATTTTGATGTCAACATGGAATTGTCATCTCGATTTTGATGTCAATGTGGACTTCATTGTAATATGGAATGATAATATTATGCGCTTGTAATAAGCGAGGCGATAAAGACCATATCCTTTTTACATCACGACGATAAAAAAAGGATTAGCGATCCTATCTTAGCCTTCAAATCTTCATAAGCCTTCTTGTCGGCTTCAGTGGTGGTGGGATCGGATCGCCGATCAAACGCCCACTGTGACCTTGCACGCCGATTCGCGCTTATAGCCGTTCGGACTCTACAACCAAGCCCCATATAGCCCAGAGGCCATCAGCCCTGGTCTCCTCCGTCTCGGTGAGGTTGACCCGCTCTCCTACAATTCGTATGTCATCCTCGACTCTCCGGGCTGCATCCTCGGTGCGGACCAAGTAGTTCCATAGGACGATCTCCACGATGAGGTTTACTCGCTGGATGCCGTGGACCTTCACATTGGTCCGCTCGAGGAGGAGCTCCAATGACAGATGATGGTCGCTATGATCTCCCAGAGATCGGAGGGGCTACAACGGATGACATTGCGAGCGGAAGGCTTGTCCACGGCTTGGGCTAGGTTGCGACGAGAGAGGTGCGAGTAAAGAAGCACAATGTAGGCCAATACTGGTGCACGAGAGGAAGCCATTTGGAGTTTGTGGAGAAAGGGGATCAAGGAGGTTGTGTGAAATCCATTGTAGAAGGATATCTATTTATAAAATAAGTACTAAAGCCGAGCAGAGACTAAGAGATATTTGGGAGTCAGAGCGACGTTGGAAAATGAAGAGACGGTTGCAGGATCGTGGAGAGGAAGAGACACACGGGAAAAATGAAGAGACTTGTTCATTTGTCACCAGAATGTCAGTTATCATGCACGGTTCCATAATAGAACCATGCGTGATAAGGAATCGTAGACGGTTCTATTCAGAAACCGTTTATGATATGAGTTTATCACAGACGGTTCTTTAATAGAACCGTCTGTGATTTATTTTCACAGACGGTTCCATAATAGAATCGTCTGTGATAGCCTTTTTATAAGGAGGGAACTGCTAGGGTTTTTGCAACTCGTCACTTCCACTACTCCCGCGCCCCTTAAGCTCTCTCGCGCTCGTTCGTCTCCTCTAGGGCTCGCCCGTTCACCTCCCCTTAGGCCCCGACACCGCCGCCTCCGACCTCGGCGTCGCCGCCCCCGACATCGACGACGTCGCTGTCCTTGACGCACGGCCTCCTCCGACTCCAACCCGACGAGCGGCCGCCTCCCTGCTCCGACTCCAGCCCGACAAGTGGCCGCCTCCCTGCTCTGACTCTAGCCCGACGAGCCCGCCTCCTCTCGACGCACCCATCGCTTCTTCTTCCACTACCCATCGCCATCCTCCTCTCCGGCACTGCCGGCTCCTCCTCGCCCGGCTCTAGCGCCTCCTCGGGGTGCTCCTCGCGCCTTCTCGGTATACCACTCTACTTGCTCTATCCCACTCCCTCCCTTGCTCTGTGATGGGTTCTGTTGATGCTCTGTGATGGACTTGGTTAAAGCAATCTTATGGACTTAGTGGGGGCTAGGGTTATTAATGCAGGTTCTCTGTGCTCTTGCTGGCTCACATGGGGGGTTCCTTGTTCTACATGGCAAATTGGTTAGATGAGAATTGAGTGAGTATTTGAAGTTGAAAATATTAGCATCTCTAAATATCTAAATATCATACTTGAGCTCTATTGTGTTAGTTGCTGTTGTCTTTCGATCATCTGTCATTCTATTGCTCTTGTTATATTGTTGTCCAGCAACTCAGATTAACAATTTTTGTTTACGTGATGAAGTTAGTCATACATCGAAATTGATTATCATCCCGGCTTAATATTGCTCGCGGATTGGAATGGTCTAATTCTGAAATTGGTGGAATTACCACCAATTTTGAGCTCTACAAGATTGCTTGTCATTGTCATAGTAATCACCATAAGAAAGTTTTACTTGATTCTATTTTGTTTCTATGTCTTCATTAAAGGCTAGTCTTCTGTATATGAAGCATTAAACCTTTGCTTAGCATTTCCTTAGAATAGGAGCTAACTCGAGGCCCTGAATTCACTAGCTAGCTCACTCCTTGGCGCTCATCCTAAATGTTCAGTGAACACATACCTACTTGTCGATCCCGACACACTTGAGTGCACGCTTGCTTCATGCCAATCCTCCACAAAGATGAAGCAAATCAGACACTCCAAAGGTGTCTGCTCGATGAAGTAGG
This sequence comes from Phyllostachys edulis, assembly GCA_036346405.1. Classification (NCBI taxonomy): domain Eukaryota; kingdom Viridiplantae; phylum Streptophyta; class Magnoliopsida; order Poales; family Poaceae; genus Phyllostachys; species Phyllostachys edulis. The sequence goes on from JAYEVD010000940.1 coordinate 134,948, forward strand.
CTCCTGCAAAGATGGGCTCGGGTTCTATCTATGCAAAAGATTCATATCACTAGTTTCTATCTATACAAGGATCACAAGAGATTGTTATACATGTGATTGTTATGTCGTCTAGTTAAGCTTTTGATAGAGCTCAAAATCTGAATTTTAGTGTTCGATCCAATTTATGAAGAGAATAGACCTTAGTGCTGAGATGGCTAAGTTTGTTTCTTGTGCAACTCGCCATATGAGAGCTCACATTAATTTTAAATTTTTGTGCTCTGTGCTAATTTCATTCATATACATGTGGTACATGTTTTGCATTTCAATCAATTTAAATGACTTGAATGATTTACATTTGATTATGTTAATTTGATCCTCCCCTCGCACTTATTGTGTTTGATGAGCATATTATTACTTTTAAATGACTTGATTGATTTTCTTAGTCTTATGACTATTGTGTCATTTAATAGGTTAGGGAGCTATGCTCTATTCATAATTATCTATGCTGGAATTAATTATGCAATTATCTATGCTGTTGGATTAATGCTTTATTGTTTCATATTTATGCTGGAATTAATTATGATTATTTGCTAATATGGCACATGTTGAGCATATTATTCAGTTTAAATGACATGGAGATACTTCATATGTATATGTTAATTTGGGACACTTGCAATCCATTTTATTGCATATGTAACTTATATAAATAGCAAGTAAGCGAGATGACAGAGGCACCGTCTTCGCCGCCGTCACCGACGCCGCAGATGGCAAAGGCACCGTCTTTGCTGCCGTCACCGACGCTGCAGATGGCAGAGCTGCCATCTTCGCCGCCTTCACCGACGCTACCTAAAGCGTCTAGATTTCGTGACGATAATGATACGTGGTTTAGATAGCGAGGAAAATCGAAAATGCCCGTGGGTCGACCGTCATCACGGAGGTCAATGACTTTGGGGTCCCTCTGAGTCCCAAGAGATCAACGGCAGATTTTGGACCATCTGCGGGATACTTGCAAGGAACGGTCCCCAACACCACACCAAGGTGGAAGTCTCGATTTAAAGAAGCGAGAGGCGCTGCCGGGACGTAACTTTCAAGCAAGTTCACTATCCCGAAGAAGACATGGCACGCGTGGAATGGACGGCGATGCTCACGATGGATAAATCGTGGAGGATCTTCAAGAGCATTCTTGTCACGAAGTACGTGAACACGGGTCAGACGCCCTTCGCCAAGTATGGATTCTTGACGCGGGAAGCATGGGACGCCTTTGTGGCTATGAAGACGACGGTCGAATTTAAGGAGCAAAGTGCGGCGCACAAAGCTCTCTACAGACGAAACACTCACCCGCACAGACTCGGCACCACTGGGTACGCGGGTAAATACGAGGAATGGGCGCGGAGGAGGAGAACGCAACCGGCCATTTTCGACATCACGCACTGCTCCCTAACCTAGTTAAAAGCGAGGGCAAAAGTCTCGCCTTCGGCAAAGATCTCTTTCACAAACCCAGCGGACATCAGAAGTGTCCCAACGCGTGTGGTAAATATGTCGAACTACCTAGTTGTTAATAAGTCTATAACTTCATAGTGTCTATAATAGCATGATGACCTCTTGCGCGTGAATTGATTGTCCAAGCTTCCCAAGGCTCCTACCAAGCGAGACAGGAGAAGGATGTACTATCTACGGCCCTAGGAAACAAGGAGCACCCTGGTCGCACGCGAGGCCTTGGGGTTAACGCTCTTGGAGTCATGGATTCGCAGATGACTATCGCACGATAGGAGTACGAAGAGATCCAAGGCCGAGCGCGAGGACCGGTTAGTACAGATGATTACTAAAAAATTTGAAGGAAAGCTAGCGGCAATGCAGGATTAAATGAATCAACTCCTAAGCCGCCGCATAAGCCGCCTCATAATTTGGGAGCCACCCCGCCGACATCGGAGTAGCGACGCATCCACGATAATTCGAACATGACGACGCCAATTACCGATAGACGATATCAAGGTAATGTACATCTATGGAATGCACCAAAGATGGACCTATAGGACGCCTTAGCTAATTGTGTATCGCTTTGTAGGGCCGATGCTCGGAAGCTCCAAGGAGGATAGTTGGGTCTATTTCTATTGAGATCGGGCGGGGATGGTGTATCCATACCAGAAGGGGCAAGGCAAAGATGGTGCCTAGTTGGCACAGGTTACGCTTAGGGTGGAGGTGGACATGGTACATGACCATTTCATGGCCGCCCTGGCCGAGATTCGCCCAACGAAGAGAGCGTAACACTAGGGATGCCGTGCACACTTTTATCTAGTGGCCCAAGAAGGACATCGCCCTGGACCCAACAGTGCCGCGATCTCAACACGATCATTCCTCTCCAACGGGACCCTCGAAGACTCCACCTCATATTTCGCCTTAGAAGGCCACCTCATCGGTTCCCGTGGAGAAGATGCCGAAGGAACAAGAAAAGCGTGTCATCTTATCGGTTCCCGAATCGTCTCGCAGGAAGACGCTGCCAATCGTTAAGGCCAAATCGAATCGACGAACATTAAGGCGCCCCAAGTCCGGGAATTCGAATTACGCTATCGGAGAACCGCAGTTCGACACAAGATACTCCACACTAGATATGCTTGTCGCTTTGCATGCCCGTACATGCGTAAGACCGAAAAGAAGGGGTGTGATATCGAATCACCGCCGCATACAAGGATGAGCATTTCTTCAACGGGTGGGCAACTTCGCCGTGGGCTTCAACGACTTATATGAGTTATTCAACCTCGCTATGGCCCGACACTCGCTTCTACGATGTTGGACATCGTAAGTGTGTACAATCAAGTTCTACATTCACGTAATACCGATATAATACCGATAAATATCACAACTCATTGCTTATGTGTAGATACATGATGAAAAATGTCGGGCATGGCGAGAAGGTGGGTTTCTCGACCCACTCGTGGTATCTATGCAAACCATCCAAGGCACTCGCCCTTCATCGAGAAATACATAACAAAGGGCATTGCTTCACGCCAGAAGAAGAAGTACATAGTGGTGCCCTACAACCAGGGTAAGTGTCACTACTTGCTATACAAATTTCATTTGTACTTTATATACAAAGACGGACTTAGGTTTAATGACTATAGCGACATACATGAGTAGGTACCATCGATCCTTTAGTCATTATACCAAAGAGGAACCATATGATATACCTTGATTCTCTAGTCCGCAACAACCCACGACTTCTTGTTGTTCGAAGGAATACCGAGAGGTATGCTCATTTCCTCCATACATAACTCTATTGTAGTCTTCATTCGCTTGAAATGGCCGAGGATAACTTTTTGGAATCATGTAGGTCGTTTCATCGCCTATGTTGCCAACAAAGGATTATACAATGGATCGAGCACCGACTAACACATGGGATGCAATTTCGTGACGCCGCTACAATATAATAATCCTATATCATACTTCATAATAAGCGCCTTGAATCGACTATACCTATATATGTAATTCATATCACGCACGGTTTGTAGATAGAACCGCTCAGTGATATTCTCGCGTATCACAGACGGTTCCTAGAGAGAACTGCTCGTGATATTCTCGTATCATGTATGTTCTTAGAGAGAACCGCTCAGGATACTATGCCTTCACGCATCGGTTTTAACACAAAACCGCTCGTGATATTCCGATCACGACGGTTCAAAACCGCTCAGTGATAACCGCCGTTATCACAGACGAACAAATATAGACGGTTCAAAAAATGTTCGTGATGACGGTTTCGAACCGTCTATGATAGGGTGATCCGTAGTAGTGAAATATTACGCATTACTCTCTTTAATAAAATGCAATTTGTTAAAATGCTAAGTGATAGGATTTGTAACTATGATAATTGAAAAGATTGCTTTAGCAAATAAAAGAACCGAGACATCCTTGTTTAACCTTGCATATATATATATATATATATATATATATATATATATATATATATATATATATATATATATATATATTATGGCATTGTGTGTTGGCTCATGAGCACGGAAGTTGTGCTCATTCTCACTCCTCTCCCCAAACCCTTTAGACAATGAAGATGAAGGAGACTACGCTTTCTACGAAGGACCGGAAGCTGATGGACAAGGAAATGACGAGGAGTAGTATAGTTCTGTAGTTTAGGTCTCGCCCTAGTCTAAGTAGACTCATTGGTACTCGCATACAACCGATATTATCCAGTTCTTAGTTAATATCCGTCAGACATGTGTCACCCCAGCCGCTGTTCGTGGTGAGATGAGCCCTACCTCCCCTTTTGCTTCCACAGAGATTTCAAGTATCTTCATGTAATGTAATCAAGTTGGCCTTGTGTGGCCCCTTTTGTAAAACTCAATTCGATGAGGTCTATGTCACTCTTTTTGTATTATATTTGTTTTAGTTCACGACTTGTGTGATTGATTCAAGAATGTGCTCGTGAGTGCTATCTCTCGATCCAGTGAATAGCACAAGTTGTTTTCATAGATGATTTGGATTCTCTAATCCGGGTCCAACAATGTCCATGATTCCAACATTCCGCATTCCGTAAATGCGAGTCCATATATTACATCAAAGCAAATATTTCAAGTCCGAATCGACATCGAGCTAATCGCACCAAATCACTATCTTTGTTTGGCTAGAACCATCCCTTTGATTCAACCAAATACCATGAAATTTACAAGTGTAATTGTCAACACAAAAAGCATGACCAAAAGTTACACTCAAACAATCATACTATACTTCATACCACAATATTGTGCAACACAAAGACGAGAATGCATCAGAAAACTTGCAAAGTCGACTCTATAAATATAGACAAGTGATTTCGCAAAGTTGATTGATGTTACCGTCTCAAAACAAATAAGTGCATTCCGGGTTGCCTCTTTGGACAGTATATGAATATGAACAACATTCCATCTCGCTTGAATTACACAGTCGCTCGAGCTTCAAAGGCCTTCATTGTCATTTGAGACCTATAGCTTCAATATCGCTGAACAACCTAGCGCTTATAGTGAAAAGCAATGATAAAATTTGAGAATGCAATATGCTTGCATAAGAAACCTCAGATTCTCGCCATCTAGGCAAAACATACAAAGCAGAAATAGTAATCATCATAGATGGAACATGAATTATATTATAGCTGTCAACATTTGAGCAAAGCTTGCATAAACAAACATAACTTCAACATTTGACTCGAATCAACTCAAAAGTCAAGACGATTTAGCAACTCAAGAACCTCGACATCAGTAGCAATGATTCCAACATTCAAACATTACATGTTCATGATTCCAACATTCTAGATTCCGTAAATATGAGTCTAACAATCAAATATTACAACTGACATGCATTCGACAGATCATTAACCGATACTTGCTTGTAGTGCATAGTATTGGTTTTGAACCATAATCATACACTACTTTGCATACAAGATTCATTGAATAATTTTTGCATTCAAACAATCTGACATGCATTCAACAGATCATTAAGCTGCTGTTGCAACTACATTAAACTCTAACTAGCAGCTTCTGAATGAGGTACACTCCAACGAGTCAGATCTCGCCGGTATTTGAAATCGCCATCATCCGGTCGGTCCATGGATTGCCTCTTGGTAGCTCAACCAGATCTGGATAAAACATGAACTCTTAATCCTCATCAATCGCTACCACAAAATTGAGCTAGAACAGGATAAAAACATGTAAGTTAATTGAAACCGCAAGAAGTCAATATTAACTCACATCGGCTTAGGCGGCCCCAGACACTCCATGAACTTGGGCTCATTGGAGATGTCGAGGCAAGGCTCTGGTACCGCCACTGCAATGACGATGAGGAGCAATGGAGAGGAGCCGGACGAGCGGTGGGATGTGCACTTTCTTGGTTCGGGCGACATAGTGCCGAGAGGAGCCGAGGCGACGCCATGGGAGGGGGAGGCGGCGATGGAGAGGGCTGCAGGGCGGGCGGAGGGGTCCGGCGGGCAAGGGAGGCGCAGGGGCAGGAGGAGGCGTGGGCGAGGGCGACTCGGAACGCTGGCACACCACCGGCGCGACGTGGTGGCGGCGGCGTGACGAGGCAGCTCGGAGGCTCGGACTGGGCGACTTCGGGAGGAGGCGAATGAAGTCGGCCATGGCGCGGACGGCGGCGGTGTGGCGGACGGAACGAGGAAGAGGTGGAGGACCGGCGCCGCCACGGTAGGGTTCGGGGTGGGATTGGGGAATTGTTGAAAGTGTTCGCCGGGGGGGGGGGAAGCATAAAATGTCGCTTGTTCACTCTCACACAAGACGCCATCATGCGGGCCGTCGGGTACGCCACGGAGAGTCCGGATTGAGTATGTGCATATGTGCACGGTTTGCACCATGTGCACCTGAAACGTCGCTGAGGTTATCATGCATCATACATGCCATAAATAGTGCTCCTATCTAGTCGTTTAAGTGTACTTGCATCCACACAAAGCTTTCCACCAGATACACTGGTTCTTGGTAAGGTAGACACAGGGAGACCTTGGGAAATGGCTAGCTCAGGTTGCAGGTTGGAACTACAACTGTTCAAACACCGGACCAGGCTTCAGGCTAGGCCTGGAAAAGCTTAGCCTTGAATGGCCAGGCCCGAGCCTGACCCAGCCCGACATAGGCCAAGCAGAGTCTCTACCAAGCCTAAAAATTATCAAGTTTTCTGTTTTTCAATTAAAAAATATTTAAAATTATTGCTTCCCTAATAAACTATTGTTTTTCATTATTTTCCTAAATAATAACAATATTTTTAATCATTTATTTAATTTTATCGAGTTTTTGGGCTTGGTCGCTTATGAGCGAAAATCGGGCCGGCCGGCTACCCATGAACAGATCTAGTTGGAACCAACCGAGAAGGACCACTAATAAAGGAAATAATCTCGAACCACAAAAGGCAAGATTATGATATTAGCTATTTTGAAAACTAATATTATTATTGAAGCTATCTAATCTTGACGATAAATCAGTATTATTTCTGTAGTGGTAATAACCACACATATGACAATGGTTGAAGGAACAACCAATATCCTTTTGAAGTACTAATGCAGGTTATGACTGTTGAACGATTTTTTTTTTGTTTGTTTGTCGAGAATGGTACAAACTATGACAGGAAATATCAGGACTGATTAATCTCAGATTCTCAGTAGCAACGTCCATTCTGAGTGCTTGTTTTGGGAAATAAATCCTACGAGATCCCTTCATCTTTAGACCTTTGTTTGGATCTATTTCAAATCATGACATGTGGCCTAAAGGTGATGAGCTCTCGCAGGATTTTCTTGCCTTGCCTTGCCTTGCTAGGTTGTGCCTGCTTTATTCCCTCTCTCGGCACACATATTGTTTGTTGCTGAAGGTGTGCAGAGAATTTGAATATGTTCGCCAGTATGGGCTTGATGCTCCAGTTAACCTATTTACCTTATAGATCAAGACATTTAATATCTTGCACAAGTACCTGACAATCAGACATGAAGCATATGTGTTGTATGGTATTTCTGTCTGCAAAACAAGTGGCTAGCATGAAAACAAGGGCTTCTGCGTGAAGAGCCGATTGCACATTAAAAGCTTTTGCTGTGATGACAATTTTTATTGGATCAGAGCTTGTGCACTTACTCTATTAAACATTAACCCTCCAAGACCTGCACTGCCATGTTGGCTCTGAGCTGCATCAATAAAGCACACGTACTGATTATGATAATTAAGTGTGCTTATGTTGGCCTTTAGGATTTGAATTCTTATGATTATCAGTATGTACATCAGGATTTATGTTAATGTTGTAGAATTTTTGTAATATTAGTTCGATCAAGTTGTCTTGGAGGATTAGATCAAACATTAGTAAATTAAGTGAGCTGGAGAGAAAGCTTTAGCTTGGTGCATAACAGTTTGAACATTGGTCTCTTTTGTTGAAATGTTTTTCATTTCTATCCTTCCAAATAAACACTGAATGTTTAGGAATAAGGATCTATCTTTATCTTCTAGCAATGTAGTAATTAAAGATCTGCATCATGTGAGCAACGTTGAGAGAACAGAAGGCACTTTTATCTTTATTGATTGCGAAAGGAGAGGTAAAGCAGATTGCCCTCACAAAAGGGCAAAGGAAGAAGAGGTGTTCATCTATTTCTTCTTGGTGCCATCTAGCGCATAAGCCATCTGCGCTCTTAATTTTTTTTTTTTTGACTCTCACTGCTGTAGGTATAGCTCTTGAGGCCACTCTCCATCCAAAAACCTACACTTTTAGGAAAACATTTTTCCAATGCCATATAATAGAGATTAGTTCCTTTAAATGTTGTTGGAGGTTGTGATGTATGAACCTTTCATTAAGGACTTCTTTATATGCACTTGCTGCTATCTATGTCCCTTTCAGATGTGGTGTCCAACATAATTCATCAGGGAGGCAAATTCTCTGGGGCACCGCCCCGTTTCTGGCCCCGAGCCGCTGGATCGGGGTGAAATGGACGGAGATGGGGAAGGGCCTCACGTGGGACGGGGCCCCATAGGATTTTTTTCCATTCATCAGGGATATCTGCAGAAATAATCGGTACCTGCGTAATATCATTAGCTACAGATTCCCCAAATTTTGAGTTAGCAATTCCCTATTCCAGATCTTTTCACCTTGAACCCATAAATCTTTGACAAGAACTGGCATTTTAAAGTTGGGAGGTTGGGGAAGGAGGTTATCATAAATCGAATCCCAAATTTTGTAGGCACACTAAGAAAACTCACTTTCACGTGACACACCACGAATAAGAGCATAAATCGAATCCCAAATTTTGTAGGCACACTAAGAAAACTCACTTTCACGTGACACACCACGAATAAGAGCAGATACATAGTCTTTTCAGCACAACACGACTAGTGCCTTTTCTCTTGCTTTTCTTATGTTGAAACAAACTGGTTACAATATTTTTTATAGATACAATATGACATGTAACCTCCTCACTAACACATTCAAGTAGGCTACTACCTCAACTACATGCACTGGCTCCACTACATACATTAGCTAATTACTTTGTTAACTAATTAGCAGGCCACTAACTCCACTACATGCACTAACTCATTAATTTCTAACAATCACAACAAGATTAATTTCTAACAACCACCCCATTAATCTTGTTGCCTTGACTTCACCTCCTTGATGCCCAACTTCTGCTACATCTTGATGAACTTCACGCGACCGAGCGCCTTCGTTAGTATGTCAACAATCTGCCCTTCAGTGCTGACGTGCTCCACATCTACCTTGCCATCCTCGACACATTCACAAATAAAATGAAATCTAGTGTCGATGTTCTTACTTCGATCATGATGGACAAGGTTATTGCACAACACAATCGCCGATTTGTTGTCCATTGTAGTTTGATCTTCTTCGGTTCTTGCCCTTCAAATCTCCTAGCAACCTTGCTCAACCAGATGCCTTGGCATCGCCGTTGTTAACGCAATATACTCGCCTCCACAGACGAAAGTGCGACGATCTTTCGCTCAGGATTCCCACGTGATCAGGCTTGCACCAAGGAAAAAGGCCATCTCTATGGTGCTCTTGCGGTCGTCCACGTCGCCTGCTAAGTCACTATCGCTGAAACTCACCAACTCGGGCTCCAGCTCGTCGTGCTTCTTGTAACAGCATCCAAAGCTAACCGTGCCGCTTACGTACCTTAGGATGTGCTTCACGGCCACCATGTGTTGGGTAGTGGGCGTCTCCATGTACCTGCTCACGATGCCCACCGCATAGGCGATGTCCGGCCTCGTGTTCACCAGGTAGCGCAAGCTCCCGACAACGCTGTGGAACTCGGTGGCATTAACCGCGGCACTGCCATCCTTCTTCGTTAGCTTCAGCCAGTTCTCCATAGGAGTTAGGCACAGATTGCACCCAACCATGTTCGACGCCTCTAGAATCTTGCTCGCATAGTTGCTCTAACACAGTGTGATCACACCGGCGGCTTGCTTCACCTCGATCCCCAACTAATAGCTCAGGAAGCCGAGGTCGCTCATGCTGAACATCCTCTGCATCTGGGACTTGAACTCAATGATCGTTGATGCATGATCCAATAATGATCAAGTTGTCTACGTACACCCCGATTAGTAGAAACGATCTGCCCTTTGCCCTTCTGTACATCGTGTGCTCCATGGGGCTACGCTCGAAGTCTAGCAACACTAGTGATTTGTCCAGCTTGGAGTTCTAGGCCTGCGGCGCCTGTCGCAAACCGTATAGCGCCTTGTGTAGCTTAAGTACCATGTGCTCGTGCTTGCCGTCGATGAACCCGGGAGGTTGCTGCATGTACACCTCCTCGGCAAGGTCACCATTTAGAACGCCGATTTACGTCCATATGGTGAACTTCCCACCTCCATGCACTACCAAGGCGATCAACAACAAGACAGCTTCCATCCTCGCCATCGGGCGAAAACTTCGTCAAGTCCACTCCATGTTGCCGAGCGTATCCATTAGCTACCAAACGAGCTTTACGCTTCACGACATTACCTTCGAGGTCCTTTTATCCTGAACACCCACTTGAGGAAGGCTTGCGAAGTTCCCACGGTTGTTGCCACGGATTGAATGCATCTCTTCTTCCATGGCTCGCCGCAACATGTCTCCTTCAAGACTGCTCGACGTTAACAAGCTCCTCGCCAGCCAAGCAGAGCCCGCTGTACTCGATGTCGTGGATGGACATTGTGTCATAGACGTTCGACACCATTTGGTATCATCGTGGTGCACCGTCCGAGTCGAGCGATGCGTCGAGCGATGCGTCGGTGGGTGGTGTAGCCCACTGGACACCGCTCGGTGTAGCTGCAGCTGGAGTAAATGGTGTACGTGGCTCGCCACGCGGCGGTGCCATCAACCGGCCCGTCACCGCCCGAGGTGATGTCGCCCACCGCGCCAAGACCTCCCACATGGATAGTGGTGTACTCCATGGTGAACGTATCGATGCCGCCAGGAACAGGATCAGTACAAGCCGCCTCCCAGTCCCACTTCTTCTCCTCCTCGAACACGACATCTCGTGAGAATATGCAGCTTCTTTGTCATCGGGTTGTAGACGCGGTAGGCCTTGGACCCCTCCTCGTAGCCAAGAAGCACCATCGGCGTTGATCTGTCCAAGAGCTTCGTCACGCTGGGGCCGACTTTCTTCACGTGTGCCATACATCCAAACGTGCGGAAATAGTGCACCTTGGGCCTCATGTACCACGCCTCATACGACATTTTGTCATCGAGACTCTGCATCAGCGCACAGTTGAGGATGTGCACAACAGTCTTCACCGCCTCGCCCCAGGACTCACCTGGTACACCCTTACTTTTCAGTAGGCTACGTGCCATCTCCACGACCGTCTGATTGCACCGTTCAACAACCCCGTTCTACTACGGTGAATAGGGTGAGGTGGTGTAGCGCTTAATCCCTAGCTCGTCACAATAGTCACTGAATTTGATGGAGTTGAACTCCCTGTCGCGATCGGAGTGAAACGCCTTGAGCTTCACATCGAGCTCGTTCTCAGCCACTACCTTGATCTTCTTGAAGAACTTGAATGCCTCGTCCTTGGACTTGAGCACCTCCAGCCACATGTACCTGTTGTTATCATTCACGGTCAACAGAAAATAGCGATTACCACTCTGTGTGGTCAGAGTGATCGGGCCGTAGAGGTCGCCGTGCACCAGCTCCAATCCATGCTCAGCATGGTACGATGTGGCCTGGGAGAACGGTGTACAGTGCTGCTTGCCAAGTGAGTAACTGTCGCAAAACTGCTCCACAAGCTTGATGAGTGGAACGCCTTCCACCATCTCCCTGAGGCCCATGTCCCGCAGCTCGCGGAAGTTGAGGTGACCATAGCGTTCATGCCACAGCCATACCACATCGTTTGCCTTCACCAGCAGGCACACGGGTGTAGTCAGATTCAGGGTTAGAGTATATAGCATGTTCCTAGACTGCAACACCCATGCCAGTAGACACCGCCATGGTCGAAAATGCAGCTCCCTATCCTCGATGAAAATCTTGCAAATGCTCGTCGAGCTGCCCAAGACTCACGATATTCTTCAAGGAGCCAAGGTATGTAGTACACCTCGGTGAGCACCTCATGCTCTTGGTTCTGCACCGAACATCCCGACACCTTTGCGCAAATCTCCACCACCGATTCGTCTCCGAACTTCACCGATCCCTTCATCGTCTCATCAAGTGATGTGAGCCTCGACCTGCAGTCAGTCATGTGGTTGCTGGCGCCCATGTCAAGGTACCACATGTCGCCCAGGCCCACGGGAACACCTTCTCCTCGTTGAGAAACATCGTGTGTGATGCATTTCATGTCTCGCCAGAGCAAAGCGTCGGTTGCTCATCTTGTACTTGTGCGGGTTTGCCACCTCTGGCGCTTCGCGCTATGGCTTGCAACACTCCTTGAGTAGAACCCGAGGATGTTCTGTCAAAGCACTTGACCTTGGACTTGTCGAGCGCACCCCGGATCTACTACCCTCTTTCCCATTATCGGCCTCCATGTTGGGCCCATGGGTACCTCGCTTGTAAATGGCGGCGGTTGTCACCGCCATCGCCGCTTTTCTTCTCACAAATGAGGAAGCTTCACCTTGCTCCTCCTCTTCATGCGTGTGAGCCATTCCTCTTTAGTAAGAAGTAGACGATTGCTTGAGCCACCGGTGTCATCGTTCTCATACCGTTCGTCCACGGACTTGAGCCGCCCGATCAGCTCCTAAATGGACAGTATCTTCAAATCGAGCAATGTCTCGATCGATTTTGCCACCTGCGAGTACCTTGGTGGAACAACACGAAGAAATTTCTTGACCACCTTCTCATCTTCAAGCGTGTCGCCCAGAATCTGTAGGTTGTTGACGAGGCCTGTGAGTCGCATCACAAAGTCCACGGACTCGTTCTCCTTGAACTTGATGGACTCGAACTCCTTGCGCAGCGTCTGTGCCTTGGCCTCCCGCACGCGCTCGACGCCCATGCACATCATCTTCATGGTGTCCGACGCCTCCTTGGCAGTGTCCTTCACGGCCAACGTCGCCAGCATCTCCGACGGTACAGTACTCAAGGATGGCGATAATGCCATCCTATCGCCCCCAGACTTTCGGCGTTCCTAGGCTCGATCGTGTCCCACAATCCCTGCGCTTGTAGGTTGACCCTCATCAGGAGGGCCCAGTCGTCATAGTTTGTGCGCGTTAGCATGGGTTAGACAACAGATCCCCCCGTCTCCTTCACCACCCGCTACACCACCAGTTGATGGTCACGGTTGCTTCCAGAACTCTCATCGCGGCCTCCGTTGTTGCCGAGTCTGATCCCGCGTTGGACGGTTTCATCGCTAGGTATCCTTGCTGGGGAAGGTGATCTCGAAGGAGATCTCGATCCATCGCCTCGAATCATCGCCGCAGAATCAACACTACACCACTCTAATACCAATTGTAGGCACACTAAGAAAACTCACGCAAACACAGTGGACACACTTTCACGTGACACACCAAGAAGAAGAACAAACATAGAGTCATTTCAGCACAACACAACCAGTGCCTTTTCTCTTGCTTTTCTTATGTTGAAACAAATTGGTTACTACTCTTTTTATAGCTACAATATGACATGTAACCTCCCCACTAACACATTCAAGTAGGTCACTACCTCCACTACATGCACTATCTCTACTACATGCACTAGCTAATTACTCATTAACTAATTAGCGTGCCACTAGCTCCACTACATGCACTAACTCATTAATTTCTAACAATCACAACAAGATTAATTTCTAACAATTTTGATACCAAGGCTAGGACCAAATGGAGATATCTCCTTTTGAAAACTGCCATTTACAAGCTTTGATTAAGGTCCAACTTAAGCATCAATTCTGGCCCGAGATTTAGATCCTCCATCTTGGACTCTCCAAGAAGAAGTATTAGGAAAATATTTAGCTTTATAGACCTTGGATATTGTTGACTCTTGATTTGTGAGAATTCTCCACATAGAACCTATAACAAGCACTTCATTCATGGCTTCAAGATCTCTAATTCCTAACCCTCCCATAGATTTAGGTTTGCAAACATCTTTTCAGGCTCTTAAGTGAAGAGGCTTATTATCTGTCTACCAGCGTGAGATAATTTGTTGGCTTTCCAGAGACCCAATTTCATGTGAAATTTATCATTAATAAAGCTATAAGCCTCTGACTTTTGTTGCTTTGAGATGAGAGGATGGCCTAAATGCTTAGTCGATTGTCCATAAGTGGAACATGGAATATTTTAAATGGAGACGTTAGCAAAAGTTGTGTTGTGACCGAATGAAATGGACAATTTGGCCTAGTTTGGTTTTTGACCTGAAACAGTGTAGAAAGTATTGAGAGTTGCCTGATTGCATGTGCTTCATCTTTGTTAGTTTTCACACATAATGGTCAACTGTGAAGAGAATAGAGTGAATAGCATGCGTCGTGGAGCCACCTAATTCCTGAAAGAGCTTGATTTGGTAGACTTGATTGCAACATTTTTTAAAGTTCAATAACCACCAAAATAAAAAGCTGCAGCGAGATAGGACAACCTTGTCGAATTCCTCGATAATTGCGAAAGCAGTCAGGTCATGTACAATGGACTTATATTAGCTGTCTATGACCTTTGTCACGTAGGATTTAAGCTGATATGGATGAAAGAGAATAAAGAAAGAGAAATGTGCTGTCTACAATCTTGTAGCCGACTGTAGCACCAGAACCAAGAAAAGCATTAAAAGATTATGTGTTGTCTACAATCCTGTAGCCGACTGTATCACCACAATCCATTGTATGAGTTGTCTTTAATGCTGTCTATAGGTAATATGAAGAGTTACTATAGACAGCAGCTGTCTATACCATTGTATATGCCCTCATGGACGCAGAATGCCTATAAATGATAACAGAAAAAGAAGGTGTTGAAATACAAAAATAGATCAATGAGATGAAATGACGAGGGTATCATTTGCGTTGCGTGGCCTTAAGAATAAAATTACATTCAATTCTTGTAATACCTTGGTCCAATACTGAAACCAGAATGACATATAAATTAGCAATAACATCTCGGCCTAATACTGAACCCAGAATGACATATAAATTATTCTCACTACCAATTTAAAACACAATTACTAAAACTAATTCCTGGAAGAAAGGGCGCTCAGCGGCCCTGCCACGTCGCCCCAAAAACATCGTCCGTCCGATCTCGATCGCGGCCGATCTGGCCCGTCCGATCCGCTCCAACCAAGGCCAGGCGAAGCTGGTCAGGCCACACGAGCCTCACCAACACGTCTTGGCGTGTCTTCCCTCGAGGGCCACGCGCCAGCTGCTCGCCTAATACCGCCTGGCCTCTCGGTCTCTCCTCTTGGCTTCACAGCTTTGCTCCTCCCCTCCCTCCGCCCCTCCCTCATGCCAGCTGCCTCCTCCTCCTTGTTGCCTCGCGCCCCATGGCAGCAACCCCTCATTGTTTCCCTGCCGCCAGTCCCTCCTTCATCTCTATCCTCCACCCACCTCGCTCCTCCCGTGTCCTCACTCTCCCTTGCCCCTCCCTCTTCGTCTCCCACTCCGTCCCGCGCTGCGATGCCGCCGGGCGCTGCTTCCCCCGGTGCCAGCTCCTTTTGCCTTCTCTCTCCCGACCGGCTCCGCCTGGTGCCGCCGCCGCTCCCTACGGCCTCCTCTGGCCCCTCCGACCCTCCTCTTCCTCCTCTTCAAGCCGCGGCCCCTTTTTCCCCCTTGCTCCTCTCTGGGCTTCCTACCCGGTTGCCTCCTCCAGCTAGCACCCGGCCGCCTCCTCCCTACTCACTGCAGTCTTGCGTCGTCATGCCACCTCCTCTTCCTCCTCTTGAAGCCGCCCCTTTTTTTCCCCAGCTCCTCTCTGGCTTCCTACATTTGCCTCCTCCGGCTAGCACCCGGCCGCCTCCTCCCTACCTGCGCGGTGCCGCCGCCGTCGCCGCCACCTCCTCTTCCTCCTCTTGAAGCCGCCCCTTTTTCCCCCTGGCTCCTCTCTGGGCTTCCTACCCGGTTGCCTCCTCTGGCTAGCACACGGCCGCCTCCTCCCTACCTGCGTGGTGCCGTCGCCGCCACCTCCTCTTCCTCCTCTTGAAGCCGCCGCCCCTTTTTTCCCCGGCTCCTCTGGGCTTCCTACCGGCGGCCTCCCGGGTAGCACCCGCCACCTCCTCCCACACCTGCACGGTGCCGTGCTGCCGCCGCCACCTCTGTGGCGCCTTCTCTTTCTCCCACCGCTCACTTTGGTGCCGCCATGCCGCGCTCCCACGACCTCCTCTCGCCCCTCCACCGACTCGGCCGGCGACACCGCCTCCACCGACTCGGCCTGGCTCTTGGTTCCTATGTCGCCACTTGCTATTAGTTCGCTTGGCGCCACCGGTGTGCCTTTGGCTCAGACGCGACGCGCCCAGATCCTCCTGCGCTCGGCGCCTCTGGTTCACCGCCGCCATGGTCGCCCCACCGTGCATTCTAATGTAAGTGCTTGATCTTTCTTCTTCGTTTTTTTTACTTTCTATATGAGAGAATATTTAGAGATGTCCATTTGTGGTGAGTCTTAAGAAGGCTACTGCTATGCGGCTTCATTGAACCCACCAAAATGAGGTGCTTGATCTGCTGCTGTGCAGCTTCATTGTAGGCACCAAAATGAGGAGCTTGATCTTTCCTATATGCTGAATCGCTATTTGAAGTCCATTACTATGTACTGTGCTATCATTTATATCTTGAGGTAATATAGTTTACCTCCTTAGAGATATTGTGATCGTACATCTAATCTTATGATGCCTTTCTCATGCTCTCTGTAAGTTGTAGTCTATCAGTTCGCCCTTTTAGTTTACGATTTAGGGCCATTGAAACATATCAATAAAATCTACCACGATCTTTTCTTTAAAAAAACCCATTGTTTTAGGACTCGAAGACTCCATATGTGGCATATCAAATGAAACAAGAGATGCACTTTCAGGTAATGTGCGTTTGTAATACATGGTGCTAACATCTTTACATTTTAATGTAAGTGCTTGATCTTTCTTTCTTTCCTTTTTTTTTTTGCTTTCTATATGACAGAATGTTTAGAGATGTCCATTTGTGGTGAGTCTTAAGAGGGTCTTTCTTTGTAACTTCATTGTAAGCACCAAAATGAGGTGCTTGATCCGCTATCGTCGTAATGTTTAGAGATGTCCATTTGTGGTGAGTCTTAAGAGGGTCTGTGGCATGCGGCTTCATTGTAAGCACCAAAATGAGGTGCTTGATCTGCTACTGTGCAGCTTCACTGTAAGCAACAAAATGAATTGCTTGATCTTTCCTATATGCTGAATCTGCTATTTGAAGTCCATTACTGTGTACTATGCTATCATTTATAGCTTGAGGTAATATAGTTTAGCTCCTTAAAGATATTGTGATCGTACATCTAATCTTATGATGCCTTTCTCATGCTCTTTGTAAGTTGTAGTCTATCAATTCGCCCTTTTAGTTTATGATTTAGGGCCATTGAAACACGTCAATAGATTCTACCTGCTGCATCTTTTCTTAACAAAATTACCATTGTTTTAGGACTCGAAGATTCCATATGTGGCATATCAAATGAAACAAGAGATGCACTTTCAGGTAATGTGCGTTTGTAATACATGATGCTAACATCTTTACATTTGCTTTGTTCATATGTATGCGAATAAGGGTTGGCTTTACACGTTATATGTTGCATATGGATAATTTTATTTATTTATTTGGTTTTGCAGCTATGATTGTGCAGTATCACATTATATATTGCATATGTATAGATCTGTTCAATTTTATAAAGAGCATGGATCGGTCCATAGAAAATATAGTATGTTAGGCTTTCTATACTTTTCTAATAGCATATTTAGATTATCCATAACTCAAGGACAACAAAATTTATAAGCATGAAAGAATGCTGATTAGGTATCACCTAATAAGGACCCATATGTTTTTTTAATGAGCTGCCTTTAATCTCTAGCTTTTTTAAAATAGCTTTCAATTAACGTCACGATAATCTTCTTATTTTTTAATAGATGGATCATCTATAAAAAAAACTATAGATACCCTGCTCTCATGTGATGGAAAACTCACCTTGCAAATTTCCTTTTGGTTTTTTTGTTAGTTTTTCAGCGCCCAAATAAATTTTTTTTTGGTCGATGTAGTTCCAATTGACATAAAGTGCATACATGAGGCTCCAAAGAAAACCAGTTCTAGCATGGACATCCACGCATGCAAAGCTTAGGTAAGTACAATTCCTGTTATTCCATTCCAAATTTCTTTAGCTCCTATCTCTTCAGTCAGTAGTTGTTTCTTGCATACTGTTATTGAGGTGGTATTATTCTTTAATTAGAAAAACAAACATTTCTTCCGTTAAATAACCACGTTACTTTGTTTGTTTTTGTATACCCTCTCCCATAGACAAGTTTAACTTTTTATAGTTTTGTCTACAAACTGCAGACCAAAAAAAATTCCTTCAGTAATACGCATACCATATTTGGTTAACTGCTTTTTGTATTTCATAATCACCTCCGCTTTTTAGCTAAGAAACAAATTATCTAGATCAGTATTCTTTTTATATCTACTAACTAATCTTAAGACCTTTGCTATTGGATATTTTATACGATGGTCATCTCCAGACAACAACGGTCTCAATAGTTAGACAATCAACATCAAAGTCCATTTCTTTCAGGTACTATACTTTACCACAATCCATTCAAGTTTATCAATGAGATTCATGATTCCAACCAACATCTTTTTGACCTATAGATACCTGAATCATTTCAAATTTATCGCAGCGAAGAGAAATCCTTCAACACAGTCGCTCAAAAAACCTATCTTTAGAGCAATGTTGGGAAGAAATTGCTCATTTGTTGTTCTATAAATGTGCTTATGTTTGTTTTTCAAATGTAAAGAAGGAAGCATATAGGAGGTTAACACTCTTGATTTATATTTAGAAGATAAAAAGAATGATCTGAACTTCACTATTGGCACAGTTTGTATAAACATATGCAATCACCGCTTCGCCTATGTTTGGAAGAAATTGCTCATTGTTGCTCTATGAATGTGCTTTGATGTTTGTTTTTCAAATGTAAAGAAGGAAGCATATAGGAGGTTAACACTCTTGATTTATATTTAGAAGATAAAAGATCGATCTGAACTTCACTATTGGCACAGCTTTGTATAAACATATGCAATCACCGCTTCCTCGCCTATGTTTGGAAGAAATTGCTCATTTGTTGCTCTATGAATGTACTAATATTTGTTTTTCAAATGTAAAGAAGGAAGCATATAGGAGGTTAACACTCTTGATTTATATTTAGAAGATAAAAGATCGATCCGAACTTCACTATTGGCATAGCTTTGTATAAACATATGCAATCACTACTTCCTGCCTATGTTTGATAGAGATTTACATCTCACCTAAATACATACATATATACAGATGCTTCTCATGTCAGTTATGTAACAAACGCTATTTTTTTTCTAACCTACGTAGATGAACAATCAATCTTCTATACCTCGCAACAGTCCTTCTTAACACACCATTAAGACTCCCGCCATGTGGCGCGGGTGATCGTCTAGTTAATAATAATTTCAGCAAGCTATGCATGTAATAAAACCTCACAACAAGTCACAGAACAACAAACTCAACAATATAAATATATAAAGGATTAACTTTCACAGCTTGGTCACACGTGCCAAAAACGCTCACGTCACATGCGCATGAGAAACACTTGAGTCACACGAGCTTGAGAGACACTCAGACACACGCTACCGAGAAACGGCGAACCATGCTCCTGGTACATAGGATGACGACAAGTAATAATAATTAAACTATTATTAAATCAATCAAAGTTCCATTCATTGAACTAGTAATAACTAAGCCTCGATAATAAATTCTAAAGGAAATATCATGTCTCGGATTTAGTGAAAGCAAACTAAATAAGAATGTATGTGTGATAATTATATGTGATGCACATGTGCTACTCCATCCCATGCATGCCGCCTTCAACGTTCACCTAAAAACAATAATAAAGCAAGAGTGAGTCCAAGACCCAACAAGTACATCAGAGAACAATAAACAAACAACTTATCATTCAATTTAATCATTATCATTGTCGTTGTGTTGGACCAAAACGACGAGTAGATGGGGTGAATAGGAGCACTACTCTTTTTCGACCTCGGCGTTATTCAACTTCTCCACTTCAGTAACTATGGAGCTATGAAGATCAGAAACACAAGCACAACAGAAGTCTTGTGTTCAAACCAACGAACCCAAAGGCAAAACCTCAAAAAACGACACAAGGCCGGTCTAACCGAAGGTCGGCCGATCTGACTGTCCAAGGTGGTCAGTTTGACCTCTGATGGTTGAGCAATAGCCTACGACGATCACAAATCGACCTAACTTTCTACTCCATGATCCAAATCGTCTGAAACTTCAAACATAGCTCATCAAGAAGGTCAAGAACCTATTTCAATCGACAATCAGGACGATCAAAGCCATGTTCCACGAATTTCTTAGATGGGATCAAGAAGGCATAAAAACCGAGGAAATTCAAACTTTGATAAAAAAAAAAACTTGCTCGTGGATGGATGATGGTCTAGATGGATTCTCACACGCCCTAGCAAGCTAGATCACAAAGAAGAACACCAAGAAAACCAAGTGAACACACAAAATCCCAAAAGATATCAAAGAGAGAGCAAGAATAAGAGAGAACTCATCTTGGAGGAAATCTTGTTTAGATTAATTCAAGAAATTGCTGGTTTACAACAACTCCACTATGAAGGGCAAAAGCTCAACACTTGAGCACTCAATCAATTCATATGCCTCAAACTCTAGCCTCCTCTACTCCACTTTTCTCAAATCACAAATTAGGTTTCTACTTAGAAAGGCTCATAGCTTAGAAGTGCAAATGCCGCACCTCTCCATTTTATAGTGGAGGCTAGGTGTGAGAACCCGACAACTCAAATTAATCTAAATAACGATAATCGATAATTAGCAGTAAATTAAAACAAGAACAAAACAGAATTACAGATAAATATCGAAACACATCGCCAAACAAATTCATACAAATATATTCTCAAGAGTTCATCAACAAGAATTTACAATATAAATTATTTCCGCAAGAATAAATCATCGATATAATCTCAGAGTCGATTACAAGAATCCATCTCCAGAAATTACAATATGAATTTTAAAGTATTAATACAACAGTGTTACATTTTCAAATTAATTATAACAATTAATTACATCAGATCAAAATAATAAAATTACAGCTTTGAGATTATTTACAAAAAGAAAAGAATAAAAGCCTGCATGCATATCACCGAAGCCCTCCTTGCATCTTTCGTCCGTATATCGCTAGGCCAGTAGAAAGCACCTTCCTCGGCCAATCCAAAACCCTGCCCATATTTCCATCGACCGCCAACAACCAAAAGACTAGCAAAAAAACCAAAAGCGATAAAGAAGAGTTAAGAGTATAAATGGATTGCCGTTAGATCGCATAAAGATCATCGAGGTTCCCAGACCGACCAGGTCAGTCGACACCATCTCACTTCAGTGGGTTTCATCACCCGGCAGTTTTAGAAATTCGACACCCATGTTATACCGACTTACCTCCGCCGTAGAAAATCCAAAAAATAGTGTCAGAAACATCCTTTGGACCAAAGGTCCATGAGCCCACAGTTCACCAAGAGGGTAAAACAGATAAGGGAGAGGCAATTTTGGCATGCACAGGGCAAGGGAAAGGTTGCCGAAAGCCTGTGTCTTAATCCCTCCCCACAAAGCCTCACACACCTCATTCACAACCGAAACCAAGCAAGGCAAACACACTGAGCAAGCCTTTCCCTCTCCATCCCACCCATTCTTTTCCTCAACCAAGGCAACCACCAGAGAACCATCCAAGCAAACTGCCACAACCAAGAGCCACAAGCAAGCAAGCCAAGCTTCACCACCCCATCACTTCCACAACCAACCACAGAGAAGTAGGGAGGAGAGGAACTCAAAGGAGTTGGGGAAGACGACGGAGCGGAAAGACAGCAACGACTAGAACCGATAACAACCAAGTGAGAACCATCGACGACCACCAGAACCATGCCAAACCGACGAAGACAAAGAGGAAATGAAGGAACCGACAGAACAAGGGGAGCACCATCACCACCACGACCACCACCGCGGCCAAGCCCTGCCATTTCCCCGACCACCAAGCCAACCGAGGTAACCTACCTTTTGCCCCCATTCTTATTTTTGCTCAATCCAAACCCACATTATGAACAACAAAGTGCACAAGAGAGCACGCACAACCAAAGCCATCACCATAACTAGAGACCTAAGTTCTCACCATGTCGAAAACCATCAAAGCCATCCCCATGCCGAAGCCACCATGACAAGTAATCAAGCACCCTCAGAGCTCAAGAACCACAACCACCCAAAGACCTTCAAGGCTCAGAACCACACCCATCAGCACCACCAAACCCAAGACCGAGCCATTTCCATCATCATGAAATCACCAAAGCCCCCAACATTCAACCACAAGATCACCAATTACCCCAAAATCGGCATATAAGGATAAATCAAAGAAATAAAAGGAGAAAGGGAATCACAGAGCGGACCGAGCAAGCGACGGTGCATGGGAGGAGCTGCATGAGCGCGGGCCGACGGCCAGCACGCGGACGCCAGAGCCGTAGGGGCTAGAGGCGCGGGCAAGTGGGCCAAGCACGCGGCAAGTGGGCCAAGCACGCGGGCAAGCCAAGTAGGCCGACGCGAGTAGGCCGAGCTGCACGGGCGAAGGTGCAGGGCGCTGATGACCGAAGGCGCGAACCGAGCCAGGCAAAGACCAGAAGTTCCCCATGGCACCAGGAGCAAATTAGGGTCAAGGCAAGAAGCTCCAGGAGAAGAAAGGGGAAAAGGAAGAAGGGCAAGAAGAATGAGTGGCTGGGTGCCTTCGGCCGAAATAAGGAGAGAGAGAGGGCAAAGAGAGATTAAAGAGAAGAGATTAGGTGAGATAAAAAGAGATAAAGTAAATGAGTAAAAAGGTAAATTCTAGTGAAAATTAGTAGTAATAAATTTAGCAAGAGAATGAGCACCAATAAAATTAAATATTGGCACGGTGTAGTTGTTGGACTAAACAAATCTGTGAATCACGCGAGGAAAAATAACCGTACATACAGATCAGTAGAAAATAAAAATGAAAAAGTGTAAAATTAATCTAAGACCATACAACTAAATTAATCACGTAAAACTCCTAAAATTAGACAAATAAGTGATGTGTAGAAATAATTTAATCGAGATATAATAATTAAATTAAATAGCCCCGTAAATATCACCTTAAAACGAAATGACTAGTGTTCGTTATTAACAAACACGCGAGTATAGGCAACCAACGATTACAAAGCCAAGAGACAGTAGGATAACCGCAGATTAGGGAGTGCTAACTTTGACGAGGGTCCGAAAAATGTTATTGAAATTAAAATCACGACCAAGAAAACCAATCGACTAATGTACGATAGTAGCACCAAAAGCAACTAAGTATTTATTTACATATTATCTCAAGGTCGTCAGATAATTGCAGAAGACGAACCGACGTAGGCAGGTGCATCTGATCCAGGTTTCGTTGATGCCGATCTTTACTAAAACTACGAAGGCAAGCCTATTTCTTGAGCATCAACCTAGTTATATTAAATGTAAAAGTTACTTTGTTGTATCATATATGTACATGCTTCAAAACTATATCTCAAAACCAAATCGGATAGAAGATAAATGAGAAAAGAGCAAGATAATCGAGATAGGCAATTTATACTGCAAGAGAAATATTAAGATGGTAAAGGGGGCCCTTGGCAGGAAAAGAGAAGAGGGAAGAGGTGGGACCATTTACATATGGATAATATATAAGGACCAACAAAACTCTTACTCGGATAAAAGGCCATATTTAAGTGCCAACCATTTTCCCGCTTTGGTGGCGTAAAATGCTATCTTGTTACGTAATTATGCTCTCCACATCGGGTAAGTAATATTGCATGGGTTGAGTTATGGAGGAACCCATGACCGTAGGAAGAGTCCGAAATGGAGGATCCAATTAAGGCGCTATAGTACCGCAAGGTGGAGTGTTGAGTGCGGGATGTCCGACCCAACCAACATTACGGAACTCGTGGAGGATTGGGTGAGTATCCTAGGACACCGACGGAAAGTAATGGGTGGATACTTAATCACGTAACCTGGATAACGTTCTGTATTCTGAACTCGACACCGCATCAAAGGAAATGCGGGAGACCTAGCTCGAAGAGAGATCGGAGTAGCTATGGGTAAAGTGGTACAAAGCCTGCGCAGTGCTATATATCAAACCGTGAATTCATGTTTGTCTCCTGGATTGGAGTCTACGGTGTCCACTAGGGGTTTATCTTCTTACCGAGTGACAAGTAGTATTTTCAGAATTAAAACTTGCCACGTAAATCTTGGTAAATTATTTTCCAGAAAATGTGATAACGAATAGAGAAAAGACATACAGTGCATATTTGCTAATAAATGCTTGCTGAGTACACTAGTACTCATTCTTGCTATTATTCTCCTTTGTTAGATCGTACTATTTTCCCATTGTAAATTAATTAAATACTTGTAAGATCATAGCCTTACGTGGTTAACAACTTGTTTTCAAACAGCAATGCAACCTTAGCCTGTAATAGTACTTTTTTTTAAAGAGGAATAATACCCCAGCTTTTATAAAGCTTAAATAACAGTTCTTACAAAGTAGCAGACAGAGGATGCTGGGGAGACCAGCTATCACTTTACAAGCAAGAGGCAAAAGGCACTTCAGCAAAATGCACCAAAAACTAGACTAGAGTATATCAAACAGCACAGAAGGCATTCTCGAACTGAAACAGACGAGTTCCCCATGATCGATTTCACCAAAACTTTAAATCAGCCTTCCCAAGCGCAAAGTGAAAACCTCCAGCTTCCATCATCAACTAGTTGGTGAGAGTCTTCCGCTGCGCCTTGGTGAACCATAACCGGCTCCAGCAGAAGAATACCCGACGAGCAGAGCAAAAAGTTCCAGGTCACTACAAACCCCTTACGAGACTCATATAACCTCCAATACAGGTTGCTAGCGACGTCAAAATCGTCTAGTCAAGAACAGTTGAAATTGCGCAGCCAGTCCATAGTCAGCTCCAAAGATATTCCCAGCTTCTTCTGGTCATTTTTTCGGACGAGTGGACGCCAAACGCTGCAAACATGACACAATGTTGAATACAACTCCAATAGGTTGCTTACAAAAATCTTCTCAATCGCCTCCTGTTCTGCATTTCCAAATGGTCCATGCACATGCCGCAAAACCCGAATAACCCAAGATTATAGTCATTAGCACCCAAGATTCTAGCCATTCTAGATGAAAATCATCTAAAGATCGGGGCATCTCTTCCAATGGAAAATTTCTCTCAAGGTGTTCAAACAAAGTTAGACATTAAACATTGAAAAAACATGGTTAGAATCTTCTTGACTCCACAAAGCCAAAGATTTAGTATCCCTTTCCAGCTTTCATCGCCATCCGATCAAGAGTAGGTAGTCTATCCGAAACAATTGCCAAAGGAAAATCTTAACCTTCATTGGGATTCTAGTAGTCCAAATGTGTTTCAGGTCTATTAGCAACAATACCCCAAAAATACTATGTCTATCTGAGGACTTGACAGAGAACTTTTTGGAATTATCCAAGCACCAAATAGCTCTATCACTGCCCTCATGCAGAATCACCCCTTGAATTATCTCTTTCAATTTCTTCCAGAGTTTCTCTTCTAACAACCCAAAAGCCCTCACAAACCTAATATCCCAAGTACCCTGTACAAGGCATTCTGCAATTTTGATGTCAGGATCAGCACATATATTAAACAGTCTGTTAAACCTAATATACAGTGGGCAATCCTCAATCCAAACATCCTTCCAGAAAAATATATTCTTACCATTGCCCACCTGATAGGAAACACCCCTGCTATAGAGATGATTCACTCTGCTCAGATTATTCGAATTGAGATCCCTTACGATCAAAAGATTCTGAAGTCACCACGGGAAAATACTTAGCTTTAAGTAAACGAAACCACACTCGTGCCTTAGCATCATTCATTCTCCAAATCCATTTGCCGAGCATGCGGTCATTCATAAGCTTGGTATTAAGGACCCCTAAGCCCCCAAAGTCTCTTGGTCTACAAACAGCTTCCCATTTGACCATGTGAAATTTAGCTTTGTCACTATTGCCTTGCCAAAAGAATTTGGAACGAATACTGTCAATCTTCCCATGGATCTGGTTGCTAAGTCATAAAACCCATATTATACAAAGGTCGATTACTTAGGCAAATGTTAATCAAAATCATCTCCCCCGTAAGATAGGAGATTGTTCTTCCAACTGCCCAAATTTATGTCCCGCTTTTAATGAGAATCTTCTCACCAGCCCTTTAGTCACCTTTTTAGAATCAATCTGGATACTAAGATAAGTGAGGGGTAGAGACCCCAATTTACAATTAAACATGTTAGCCACCCTAATAGCATCTTGATGTTCCATCCCAATCGCATACACCTCACTCTTGTGATAGTTTATTTTCAGCCCTGACATCCACTCAAAGCAATATAAGAGAAACTTGAGATTTAGAATGAAAGAGTCATTGCAATCCAACAGCAAAACGGTATCATCAAAGATATTGTAGAAGAGGAACCCCCTCAATTAAATGAGATGCCACCCTTTTATCAAACCATGATTTTGCGCTTTTTCAATCATAATAACCAAAGCATCGACCACCAAAGTTGAAGAGTAGAGGACGGGGATCTCCTGCCTCGAGCCCCTATGAGTGGTAAAGTAAGGGCCAGCAGACCCATTTATATTAATACTAACTCCCCACTGAATGTAACTCATAACCCAATCAATCCATTTTGTAGAAAAGCCCTTGCCAACCATCACATCTCTCAAAAAACTCCACTGTACCTTATCATAAGCTTTTTCAAAGTCAAGTTTGAGAACTATCCCTGATTTCTTAGTATTTTTTAGATCATGTAAAATTTCATGAAGGGAGAGCACCCCATCCAAAATATTTCTCCCTTTGATAAAAGCTGATTGACTAACCTTGATATTTTTGTCAACAATTCTACCCAACCGAATCGCTAACAACTTTGTGAAGATTTTGAAGCTCACATTCAAAAGGCATATCGGTCTGAAATGCTTGATATTCATAGCATCCTTGATCTTTGGGATTAAAGTAACCACCCCATAATTAAGCCTTTTAAGATCAAGCTTCCCTTCAAAAAAATCATGCACCATTTTCATGAAAATAGGTCTCAAAGCTCCCCAGAAAGATCTGTAGAAGCGGGCTGGGAAGCCATCAGGGCCTGGTGCTGAATCAGTAGGAAGACTTTTGATAATGTCCCAGATCTCAGCGTCAGAAAATTTCTGCACTAACTTGTCATTATCCAACTCGAGATTTTTGATCCGTAATCCCAAAAGTTGGTTTTAAGAACACCTTCGACCAGCTTCATGGCCAAAGAGGTTTTTATAGAACATATAAATATGTTCTCTAATCTCCCCTTCATCACCATACTCACCCTGCATTCTCTAAATTGTATATATAATTCCTTCTTCTCCTACCATTAGCATAACAATGAAAAAACTTGTATTAGCATCACCTTGAATAATCCATTTTACATGACTTTTTGATGCCAATCTTTTTCTTCAATCTCATAGATCCTCTCCAAATTTTCTTCCATCGTAAGTCTTGCCACCCAATCTTCAGAATTAGGTGGAAACTGTTCAATTCTTCTGTCATAATCCCTTATTTGATCTAAAAGAATAGCCTGTAATAGTACTTGACACAAAACGCTGGCATATCTAGAAATGGATCCTCTACATCGAAGGTTTCAATACAGATGATCTACACTGCATAGCATTAGAAAGCGACCTCCATCATCTGAAAAAAAATGAAAGGTTCAGATCAATAGCTATAATATTTTTGCTACAGTGTTATTGCTACAGTAAAACCAATACGATACATAGTTCACTATTGCTACAGAACCATTGCCGAGAATCCCTCCGACGCATTGCGCTTCATATTTGCATGTCATCACTGGGTAGTTGGATTATGGGTAGGAAAGAAACAAACAAGACTTGGCCTCGGGGCCCCGAAATTAATCTGGTCTTTTCGATCCTATTCCTAACGGGCACCGCCTTTTAATTTTCATGAATGTTTAATTGAGCCGTTTGGATGCATCACACACAAAAAATAGTACAGGATTTGGTAGAAAAAGACACTAATGAAAATTCCAAAGATGTCCAACCTCATGTTAGATCGTTATATTTTCTCCAAGATTCTTATGGAATGAGTTCTTTCTTTTTTTTTTTGAAACACCCAGTACAACACATAGACGTCCACACACATACACCACCACACAAACGACGTCTACGGAAGACTAAACGAGCGGAGCTTGACGAAGAAATAACGAAGTCA
This sequence comes from Phyllostachys edulis, assembly GCA_036346405.1. Lineage (NCBI taxonomy): Eukaryota > Viridiplantae > Streptophyta > Magnoliopsida > Poales > Poaceae > Phyllostachys > Phyllostachys edulis. The sequence goes on from JAYEVD010000940.1 coordinate 163,333, forward strand.
TCACCGGCGTCTCGCTTGCGACAGGCACGTCACCTCCTACTAAAAGAAAATCCTTCTAAATAAGACACGCAGGGTCAAATCTGGGGTTTGAATCCTAGTGGGCTAGAGGTACAACTACCACTACTAGCCACCCAAGCAAGGCTTGATTCTCGAATGAGCTATTTCAGGGGAATTCTCTACAGAGTTTAGGAGCTTGTTCCTTTGTCCCAAAAGGCTACACAAAAAACTTTTCATAGGATTCAATTTCTACAAAAAAAAAATCTCTAAAAATCATACAAGACAGTCGTCGTTGGATCTCTATCGAATCGAATATACATACAGTACATGTGACATGTTGAGTAGGAATCAAGGCCACATCTTGAGCCCAAAGTACCCAAATTCAATTTTAGTATAATCGCTGGCTGCATGCATGTCCCTTCTTGCTTGTCATGAAGAATCGACAGTTCTTGCTAAGAACAAACCGTCTGTACATATATGGTTTTTAATACAAACCATCTCTACATAGATGATTTATATTAAAAATCATATGTGATAATTTGTAGACCCGATCCACAAATCTGTCTTAAATTCTAGCTCTGTTCTCATACAGACTGCTACTGCTGCTTTGAGGGGGTGGGGCTTTGAGGTGATTTGGTGAAAGGAAACCGCGGATTTGCGAAATGTGATAGTATATCCATTTGTTCATGACTCTCTATGGTTAGTAATTTATTCCTAATTGCATTATATTCTAGATCTAACTTGGTAAAGGGAGAATTGAAGATGGTTTAGATCTAGCTTGATGTAGAGAGAAGATTATTTACATTTAGCATGGTTTAGGGTTTAGCCAACTCATAGTCTTTGTGTTGTTTTGCCTTAGCCCAGGTAGCTTTTTGTGTTGTTTTGCAAGTCTGCGCTCCTATTGCAATGCATTGTTGTTTTTTTAGTTCATTAGAAATACATATTTTAAATGACATATCAAAAGTTGCATATATAGTATACTAATTAATTAATTCAATATTTAACACTAAATTTTTTATATACATTATAGATGGACCAAGGTGGATATATCTTGAGAACCGTGTGAGTGAAGAGTACATTAATGTCGTGCCTACTTTTACAAGAGTCGCCGAGGAGGAAATGTTGAATAAGGGGTGGAATATATGTATCGGTCCATGCATTGATCGCGAGAATCAAGATGTTTAAAACCGAGAGCGATCGAAGCACACTTGATTCAAGGGGTTTAAAAAGGATATACACGTTGGACCAATCAAGGTGAAGAGTAGATTATACAGAAGGTAGTAATAATGACATCACCGATGAAGTCAACTATATCACGGATGATGTCGATAGTGGTTACGATTCAGATAGGTTGTACGATAACAACTGGATCGATACTTCACGATGCGTGAAGGAACCGTGATGAGAGAGTATGTTAAATTCTGAGGCTTGATGGAGGACTCGAAGAAACTTTTGTTCCCGGGCTGCAAGTCGGAATACACAAGATTGTTATCTGTGCTTGAACTGATAAAATTGAAGGCAAGCAACGGTTGGTCCAACAAGAGTTTCACGGCGTTGTTGGGTCTCTTAGCGGATATGCTTCCAGAGGGAAACGAGTTGTCCAAAACCACCTACAAATCCAAGAAGGTTCTTTGTCCGTTGGGAATGGAAGTAGAAAGAAAGAAAGAATACATGCATGTCCGAACGACTATATCCTCTACCGTAAAGAGTATGCAAACATGCATGTATGTCTGGTGTACAACGCATCCCGATACAAGCATAAGAATCAATGAGCTAACGGCAAGGGAATCGGGGTGAAGAAAGGATCTCCTGCTAAGGTGGCATGGTATCTTCCTGTAAGTTCCCGTTTGAAGCGGTTTTTTGCGAACCCAAAGGAGGCAAAAGCTGCTGCATTAGCACTTGAGGAGTGTAATAATGATGGAAAGCTAAGATACCCTCCGATTCCGCCAAAGGAGAAACATCGGTAGGAGGTTTGCAGACTTCAAAAGGAACCGAGGAATATAAGGTTTGGATTGAGTACAGATGGAATGAATCATTTCTGTAACATGAGCAGCCAACATAGCACTTGGCCCATGACTCTCTGTATCTACAACCTTCCTCCTTGGTTGTGTATGAAGCGAAGTATATTTTGCTATCGATACTTATCCAATGGCCAAGCAACACTCGAAATGATATTGATGTGTACCTAGCACCATTGATGGAAGATCTAAAATACCGAGGATTGAAGGGAATAGGTATGGGATGCGCATAATCGAGAGAACTTCACTTTATGCTCCTTGTTGTTTCGCACCATAAATGACTATCCTACTCTTGCTAACTCTGTCGGGTCGAGTACAAAAGGGGCCAAAGATTGTACTCTTTGCTTAGATGGTACCGAGAGTGTGTGGCTAAAGCACTCACGCAAAACCGTGTACATGCCGTCGTAGGTTCCTTCTGAGGGCTCACCCATATCGCAGATGAAGAAACAATTCGACAGAGACAGTTCAATTCCAAGGCATTTAAGCGGAAAAGAGGTATATGATATGGTTAAGGATTTAGATGTTGTGCTCGGAAAGGGACGTAAATCGAGGACCCGTGAAAAGAATATCTGGAAGAAAAAAATCAATATTTTGGGACTTACCTTATTGAGAGCACTTAGAAGTTCATCACTACATCGACGTCATGCACGTAGAGAAGAATGTATGTGACAGCTTGATTGGTCTCTTACTGAACATTAGTGACAAAACAAAGGATGGTATCAACGCACGGCTTGACTTGGTTGATATGGATATTAGACTTGAGTTAGCACCGATAAAGAACGAACGTACATTCCCCCTGCTTGTTACACTCTATCCAAGGCCGAGAGAACTGCATTGTGCCAGTACTTGCATGGTGTGAAAGTTCCGTCCAGTTACTCCGCCAACATGAAGAAACTTATTTCGATGGAAGATTTGAAGTTAATTGGCATAAAGTCTCATGATTACCATGTGCTGATAACACATATGCTCCCTATTGCAATTAGAAGTATTTTGCCGATCAAGATCCGAGAGACAATCATGACGTTGTGCTATTTCTTTAACACAATTGATCGAGAAGGTCATCGATCCCGAATGACTAGGTGCTCTCATCGATGATGTGGTGATGACTCTATGTCATCTTGAGATGTATTTCCTCCGTCCTTTTTGATATCATGGTCTATTCGATTGTTCACATTATGAGGAGATAAAGATATGCGGGCCGTGTTCCTACGTAGCATGTACCCGCTCGAGAGGTTCATGGAATTCTCAAGTCCTATGTATGGAATCGATCTCGCCAGAGGGCAACATCGTCGAAGGTTATGCAACCGAAAAGGTCATTGAGTTCTGCGTTGATTACATGGCTCAGGTCGAACCGATAGGTGTTCCTCGATCTCGCCATGAGAGGAGGCTCGAGGGTATCGGGACCATCGGAAGGAAAGCAATCACTCCAGATATGGATACGTATGCTCAAGCTCATTTCACGGTCTTGCAACACATGACTGAAGTGTCCCCGTATATCGACCAGCACAAGGACTTGCTTCGGCAATAGAATTCGGAGCGGCCGAATATTTGGATCACGAGACAACAAAACAATCGCTTCAACCAATGGTTGAAGGAGCGACTAACTAGGAAATCATCAAGTGATACGCTGATATGGTTGCAAAAGGGCCAACATTTACAGTACTGACATGGCAAAGATACGACATAAATGGGTACACATTCTATATGCAGGTTTAGGATATAAAGAGCACTAACCAGAACAGCGGTGCCTGTATAGATGCGTTCAGTACCGATGGGCTAAGGAGCTCCTACTATGGGCTCATAGAGGAGATTTGAGAGCTCGACTACGTGCTTTTCAAGATCCCCCTGTTTCAGTGTCGTTGGGTCTATCTCCCACAGGTGAAGGTCGACAAGTACGGCGTCACTACCGTGGACCTTGAACGTGTCGGATACAAAGACGAACCATTCATACTCGCTAACCAAGTTGTTTAGGTCTTCTATGTAACCACTGTGCAAATAAGAAGCGCCATGTAGTTCTTCATGGAAAAAGGAGGATTGTCGAGTGAGAATATAGTGGACGAGGAAGAATACAATCAATTTGATGAGTTGCCTCCTTTCAAAAACGGCATAAGGGTAGAGGAAGAACAACGTGGCGAAACAAGCTATATACGTGTCGATCATCATGAAGGGCTAATTTTCAAAGGAAATAACCAAGTGGAATGATGAATGAAATGTTTACGTGTCATATGTTCTGAATGATAAATTTTAGTTCATTTGAGTTAATTGATTTGTGAAATAGATGTGCTTGTTTCTGAAATGAATATGAATTGGATGTATACATGTACTTGTTGTGTTTCTGCTTGTTTCAGAGGGCATGACTAGAATTTTTTAAGACTAGCCACTAAACGGAAATAGATTTAGCAACACAAAAAAATATTACAGAGCGGTTCCTTTGGACAAACCGCTCAGGATAAGCTATCACGCAGCGATTTCATCTATAAACCGCTCGTGATACATCATCTATCACAAACGGTTTCATCTACAAACCGACGGTTATGTATTGGAACCGTTTAGATATATATTTATCACAGATGGTTCTACTTTAAAACCATCCGTAATGTCCAACCCTATTTATATTCGGATTCTAGGTTTGCTCGCCCCCACTCAAACGATTAAGTTTCTCTAACTCTCCCTCCTCATCGAGCCCGTTGCCGCCGTCCTCGATGCCGCCTTCTCCTCGAGCCCAGCGCGCCTCCTCCCTGAGCACAAGTCGCCGCCTCCCCAAACTCAGCGCCCCTCCTCCCCCGAGCCCGGCGTGCCTCCTCCCCGAACCCGCCTCCTCCCCTCCCCCGAGCACGCATCGTCTCCTCCTCCCCCGAGCCCGGCACGCCTCCCCTTCGACGCCGCCCTTCTACTCCAGTGCTCCCTGCTCGTCCTTCTCCTTGATGCCCAAAGGTAACCGATGCAATGTGATAGGCTTCATACTGGTACTGGAATATATTGCAATGTGGTGTGGTGGGCTTAAGATGAATGCTCTGTTATGATAATAGTCTTGCGCTAAAATTGTTTTGATAATCGAGTTTGAACTTGAGCTCTAATTGGAATGCTTACTGCTGTTGATTGATCTTTAGCATTTAGTCTGTCACTTTTGGTTGGTTAATTAGTTGAACCTCTAGGCCTAAAGTATAATTATTTGTTGTCTTTTGTTTAAAGATCATGTCGGCAGATAAGTAAAGCACTATTTTAGAGCTCAAAGTTTGAATTAATATTGTTAGATTCAGTTAATGAAGAGTATAGACTAAAGTAGCAAGAATACCAAGATTAAATCTTACGCAAATCTACATCGAGAGCAATATCAAAATGTTAAATCTTAACTTTATGCTGATTTCATTTGTTCACATGATGTTTGTGTTCATGCGTGTCAGAACTTCTATTTCTTGTGAAGATGTCTTCCGCTCATTCTTCGTCATCGTTGCCTCATGCGTCTGATGTGCCATCCTCTGGAAAATCCAAGCGCGATAGAAGAAGAAGGATATTGAAAAGGCCCGAGGGCCGATTTACCATCACGGAGGTCGATGCGTCAGGACCCTCTCAATCCTCACCGAGCAGTGTCCGTATTCCAAAGAACATTCAAAATAGTTGCACAGAAACGGGTCAAGATCACCTACGATTCGTGGAAGGAGTTGACCAAAGTTCAGAAAGGTGAGCTGCTGACGGATATTTTTCGATTGTTCGATATCCCGGAACAATACCAGGCCTTCGTGCGACGACACGTGTTGCAACAGGCGTGCAAAGCGTAGAAGAACTTCAAGAGCATGTTTGTCAAGCAATACATGGAGAAAAATCTAACGCCCTTCCAGAAGTATTCGTTTGAGGAACAGTACTTGTAAGACTTTGTGGCGAAGAAGACGACAGATGATTTTAGGAGTGAAAGCGGCGACAGGCCCTCCAAGCAAAAAAACATGCACCACCACAGACTCTAAGATCGCTGGGTATGCGGGTAAAATCCGCAATGAAGGGATCGGGATGAGCAGCAAACCGCTGGGATGCCTCCCGCCATTTGCCGTGATCCTCGATGAGCGCGCCTCAAACCGCTAAGAGCGAGGTCATCTACCGTGTTTTGGGGCCATCTCCTTTCCAAACCTCGCAGACGAGGAAGTGTCCCAAAGACCTTGTAAGATATTGAACTACCTAGTTTGTAGTTACTCCATAACTTTATAGTGAGTGAAATGACATGCGGGCTATTATGGAAGCGCTGAGTGCACAATAATGAGCACGGGTCATACGAGAGGCCTTGGTCTTTATATTCCATGTAAACAGGGATTCCCAGAGGACTCCGAAGCGTACCGGAGTAGGAAGAGAGCCAAAGCCGAGCACGATGCACAGCTACGAGAGGAGATTCGTGAATCCCTTGGAGATGAGATGACTGAATCCCTCAGAGATGAGATCAATGATCGTGTCAGAGATGAGACACGATGGCAGATGGAGAGCCTTGAGGAAAGGCTTAGGGAAAATCAGTTGCAAGCCCTCGCCATCTTGGCTAGTCACTTCAACCGCTTCGAGTAGTGCAAGATCCAACCCTACCCCAAAAAGCGGCGATAGATTTCGTCGATGACATCTTGATAATAATTATTATCTCGGAATGCTTGATCCATTGATAATCCTGTTGGAGTAGCTAATTTTGTATCGTTATGTAGGTGGCTACGGCGCAAGCTCTAAGTGAGATATGTCTCCGTTGTTCTCGACGCTACTTGGGGCCAGCGATCCATTCGGTGTCGGGTCTTGTTACACGGTCTAAATATAGCACCGGTTTCGCAAAAGTGAATGTGGACGGTGTTCATGCCAATTTCGAGGCCGTCCCACTGCTGATGCCCCCCAAAAGACGAGGTTGTGACTATAGGGAAAGCCATTGGAACATTCATCCAGTGGCCCAAGAGGAACATCTGCCTGGAGCTACCTGCTCTGGTGTCAACTTCATAGGAATATCCTGCAACAGTGCCAACTCCATGGGAGCTACCTGCACCGATGTGACAAGGGTCCGGTGCATCAAATGCATCTACACCTCGTACCCGATCGACTCTCGTGAAGTCGACCTCTAAAAAGCGAGGCATCAAGGGCAAATCGAAAAAGCCCGATGATATCCCCTTCTTGTCGTTGGCCCAGAAATTCGTGCAAAGCCTGTCGTTGTTCATGGAAGGCCCAGAAGAGGGCCTCCCTCCCGTAGGAATGGCTTGCACGAGATTGTATCTATGGTACATGAAACAGGCCAACAAGACGGATGGACAACAGCGCTCGGGTGTCAACGTCAAGTTCAAGAAGGAACATCTCAACCATGAGGTTCAAGACTATGTCTTCACGGTGACCTTCGAGGATTTGTTCTTACTCTTCAACCTCGATGCCCTCGATGTCTCACTCATGCGATGCTGGACACTGTAAATGTGTACAATCACGGTCAACGCTAAGTGTAATACCGATAAATGTTATATATATAACTCCTTGATTTATATATATATATATATATACACATGATTTTTGAAGCCAAATTAAGGAAATCACTGGTAGGTTTCCTCGACCCACACTTGGTCTCTATGCAAAGTATCAAGGAGAATGCAAAATTTGTCGAAGATTACATGACGGAGTTATTGCTGGCTCACCGTGACAAAGAATTCATACTTTTGCCCTACAACTAGGAGTAAGTCTGCAAGATAGTAGCTATACTTGTTGATTTGTACTTTATAAACAACACGAACTTAGGTTTAATGACCATGGTGGCATACCTATGTAGGTTCCACTGGATTCTAATTGTAATTATACCAAAACGGAACAAGATAATATACCTAGATTCCCGAAAGAGAGACAAAACGACTTGCAGCTTGTCCGACGATTAATCGATGGCAAACATATTTTCGTCAGAGATAATTCTATTGTAGTCTTTCCTTCTTTTGCAATGGCTAAGGCTAACTTTTTGGAATCACGAGGTCGCTCACCGCGACTTTGCTAAAGGAGGAAATGCAAGGAAATGATCTGCGACACGATCTAAATTTTTCGGTATTTGCTAGTACACATTAATCCTATATAACACTTCGTAGTAATACCCTCGATTTAACCAATTCTATTTTTGCAAGACCACCAAGAGTCGTCGGGCAACACTTGTGGATACTATGTTTGCCACAACATAACACTACTCGTCAGTTCCGCGATGACCAATGATCCTCAAGTTTGTCAATCTTGCAATAATTGTTTCATACTTATCAATTTATATATGCACGAATTTAATCTTCCTAGCTTAAAGTTGCGAGCATCACTACAACCGCATTGGAACAGGCCAACTCATAAGCATTCGAGGATAGTTTGCGTTATTTTTGAACCGTGAGGTCATAAATCCAGATGGAAAGTTCTACAATGTAGATTCAACTTGATTGGGATAAAATTGAATTTAATGGTACATGTGTATATATATTTGTTCATGAATGGTTAATTTTAGTTCATTTGAGTTAATTGATTTGTGAAATGGATGCACTTGTTTCTGAAATGAATATGAATGGGATATATACATATACTTGTTGTGTTTCTGCTTGTTTTAAAGGGTATGGCTAGCATTTCCTGAGGCCCGCCAATAAACATAAATAGATTTAGCAATACAAAATAATATCACAGATGGTTTCTTAGGACAACCCGTCGTGATATAAAGACTCTCTCACAGAGCGGTTTCATCTGCAAACCGCTCAGGATACATCGCTTATCACAGGCGGTTTCATTTACAAACCGTCTGTAATAATCATCTATGATAGTCTCAGATCACGACGGTTCAAATATCTTTGTGATGACCTCGTGTTATTATTGACCCATAAACTCGATGATTCACGAAACTATTTGTGATGATGTTTTTGAATCGTCTATAAAGATTTTTCCTATAGTAGTGCTAGGAAGTTTAGGAGCTTGTTCGATGCGTGGTAGCATTGAAACCCTACAATTGAGCTTGTAATTGAAGGAAAGACTAGTAAGTCTCGGTCATTGTTGCTTGTGGAAGCCGGATCGATGAGAGTCCCCATTAGACGACAGCACATAAGACCACACCTTGAGCCCAAACTAACCAAATTCAATTTTAGTATAATCGCTGGCTGCAGGATGCATGCATGTCCTTTCTTACTTGTCATGATCCGTGAATTAAATCGTCCCATGGCCCCCGTCCTCAACAAAAGCTAGGACTAGCTTAGGAGTTAGGACAAGCTTACGGTAGGAAATATTTGTTAACTTGACTCGAATACCAATCAACATTGGATACGTGGTCAAATACTGCACTATTAATTTAAAAAATATGTTGAATGTTAGTTGCCGTATCGGACTCCGACTGCAGGGGAGTGTTTTTGGGTGTTTCGGAAAATAAAAATATTTTAAATAAATAAATTAAATTTAATAAAAAATAATCGGGATTGCATTTTCGACAACTAAAATTTCACTTGCGTCACTTACGACTGCTCAAATATAATCAGAATTGCCAGAATTACTATTTGAAGGGTAAACTCACCACATCTAGTGAGATGTTACCATACCCACCTCCATCCATCAAACCAAACGCTAACTTGAACCATTCAGGACCATCCTATCCAATCAACTAAACAAAATCTTGTATCATCACGTCCAACCGACCAAACACTCTACTTGTACCATCCCATTCAACTTCATCCCATCCATCATGTACCATCCCATTCTATCCAACTTCGTTCACCCATCCAAACGCAATCTTAGATAATGCATCGGCTCAGCAATCCATCCCGGCTCAGGACTTCAGCTTCTACACATGCACATGTGTTGTTGTATCGGACTCCGCTTGTACCGTGGTTTTGGATACCGGTTCTTAACGGGGCGGTAAGGACGAAAATCGAATTTTTTTGGCTATTTTTGGCTGAAATTTTTTTTATTAAAATTTGATTTTTTTTTTAATCAAAATCTATGGAGAGATGTGCTCTACTTATTTTGCTTCCGCACTTATCCTCTACTCTGTACTATGAACTTTGTGATGTTATGGCCTTCGTGCCCTGTTTGTAAGACAGTAGGTCCCAAGTTGCAAATTTGGGGGCTCATACGATCAGGTCTTGGCCGAAGATTGTCTGTGTGTGCTATCTACTGTTGGCCTGTTATGTAATGTAATTATTTGGCTTGTTCGGCCCTTATTGTAAAACTTGACCCGATGTGGTCTATGTAAACTCTGATTTGTTAAATTAATAAATGGTTTAGTTCACGTCTTGTATGAAATGATTCAGCAATGTGTCTATGAGTACTATCTACTGATCCAGAGAATAACACAGTATTTTCACGTAGAATTCGAGATTTGGAAATTCGGGTACAACATGGCTCGACTATATTGCCTTCTGTGCTTGACACATCTTGCTTGCCTCATCATTGCCTGCCCCATCACCTACCTTCCCCATTTCCTACCTACTCATCAGTGATCATCAGTCCGGTGGGCATACAATATGAAATAAAGACTTGACCTTGGCCAACTTGCTCAATCTGTCATTTTCCATCTTTAATCGATATCTTAACTCTTAAGGAGCTAAACAGCAAGTGGCAGTACAAAATTAGTCTCGAGTTTAGCGTGTTTCCAATTGTTTGACTTGGTAGCATTGAAACCCTATTATTGAGCTTACAATCGAAGGAAAAACTAGGTAACTCTCGGTCATTGTTGCTTGTGGAAGCCGGATCGATGACAGTCCCCATTAGACAGCAGCACATAAGACCACACCTTGAGCCCAAACTACCCAAATTCAATTTTAGTATAATCGCTGGCTGCAGGATGCATGCATATCCTGTCTTACTTATCATGATTTTTGCCTTCTCGTGCTACACATCTTGCTTGCCTCCCTCATTGCCTTCCCCATCTCCTACCTACTCATTCTCTCCTCACCGGGCCATGGCTGTTTGAGCTGATTGAGCTCGTTTCGCTCTTCGTCGTTCGCGTCTCGAAGGTTCGGTGATTTCGGTTCTTATTTTGTGTTTTCTATATGTGCCCTTCTCCCATGGCTTCATATCGTTGGCTCTTGGATCTTGCAGGTCTCGGTTTTGCTTTTGTGCGTGGGCTTAATTGGCAGGCGCTCTCTGTCCCTACGTACTCCTCTGGTTTGGCCGCCCCAATCACGGTGAAAGGCCACGCCTGCTCGCCGCCGCAACAGAGGTGGGGTTAATTCCTATGTTTGTGCTCTTGTCACGGTGAAAGGCCAGGGCGATGGTTTCATGTGGTTTCTAACCCCACACATCATATTACAACGCAGGATAGCAGATAGGGAGGGCTCGAGCAATTAATTAATCGAGGATGGATCAGGTCGTGATGGGGGCGATGAGGACCCTCCTGCCCAAGATGGGCAACCTGCTGAAAGAGGAGTACAAGCAGCAGGAGGGTGTCAGGGGCGAGATCAAGTTCCTCAAAGCCGAGCTAGAGAGCATGCAGGATGCCCTCCTCGAGGTTTCCAAGGCGCCGATTGACCAGCCACCAAACATCCAGGTCAAGCATTGGGCGAGGGATGTCAAGGAGTTGTCCTACGACGTCGAGGACACTATTGATGCTTTCATGGTGCGCATTGGTACCCGTGCGCCAAAGAAGCTGCATGGCATCAGCAGCTTTATCAATAGAAGCCTGAACCTGCTGACCAAGGCCCATGTTCGCCACAAGATTGGCACCGATATCAAAGACATCAAGCGTCGCATCACGGAGGTTAGTGAGAGGCGTGACAGGTACAAGGTTGGTATTGTTGATGCGAAGCCTGTTGGCCCAACTATTGATAGCCTTCGCCTATCAGCTCTGTACAAAAAGGCGACAGAGCTCGTTGGCACTAAAGAGAAGAGCGATGGCCTAATCAAGAGGCTGATGGAGGGGGATGAGGCGTCGAAACAACAATTAAACATAGTCTCTATTGTTGGTTTTGGAGGATTAGGCAAGACAACTCTTGCTAATGTAGTGTATCAGAAGCTGAAGGAGCAATTCGATTGCGGTGCTTTTATTTCTGTGTCTCTTAATCCAAATATGGAGAAGATTTTCAAAAACATGCTCCATCAACTTGACAAGCACCGTCGATGTAACATCGACGATGAAGCACAGCTCATCAATGAATTGAGAGAGTTTCTTCGAAACAGGAGGTACATATGTGTCCATTTATGCAATTGTTACAAGTAAATTGCACCTCTCACAGGAAAAGAGTAAATTCCAACGGTATAGGTCCTCGAATTTTTTGCATCGATTTTGCCATTTAATTTGACAAGCTTGATTACGAGTTTAGCATGTCTCTAATTGAATTTGATTAATTTAGATCTAGTTTTATGGGCGGCCAATGTATCATAGTGGTAGAGCACTCGGTTGTAGTGCAAGAGATCATGACGAGATTGTGGTGAGAGAGAGAGAGGGCAATTTGTTTATTTTGTTTGCTGACTCAAAACATTGGCTGATTAGACGCACAACACCAAGAAAAGAAGATTGTGTGGCAATACCACTCTCAATACTGGTATTTTAGCTGAAATTGATCTAGTTTCAAAAGTGAAGGGGTTATTTGCCTGTTTTCATAATTGAGGGTGTAATAGAGTTCTATAGTATTGTGGTCCGTCAACTCTTTTCGTCGTCTAATTTTTTTTCCCTCATGTGCAATATAGTTTAGAGCCCATTTTCTTAGATTTTCATAGTATATCATTTAATAAGGTACGATGGTCTTTTATCATTAACTTTTTTTTCTTAGATTTAGTGCTTCTTTTTCTGAGCGCATGGCGGGCTTTGAACAAATATTGTGAAAAGGAGGGGGAGTATTTTCATTCATCTTGATTTTTTTTCTATGGACTCAAATGTTTTCTATAAGCCTGATGACGTTGACTGAATACTGATAATATAATTATAAAAAATCATGAGGATGCCCTTGTTCTAATTTACTCCCTCTGAATCCAAATATAAGTCGTTTTCACTACTACAGAAAGGTCTTCACATACGGTTCAAAAACGTCATTACAGAAGGTTTCTAGAGCCGTTTGAGTTTATGGGTCAGTGATGACATGAGGTCCTCACAGACGGTTAGTAACTCAGAACCGTCTATGATATCTGACTATCACAGACGGTTCGTGTATAGAACTATCTGTGATAACTGTCTATCACAGACGGTTCTCAACACGAACTGTCTGTGATATATATTCTCTATAAAACCTTCAAGCAGTGGCTGCTTGTGCCTTTAAAACCAACTTCATATATATAGAGTACGTACTCCCGCGTCTCATATACTACTTAAGTCATTTGATGATACCTCTTTATCAATTTGAGCATACTCAATAATGATTATAAGATACCTCAAAGTGAGTTCCTTGATTTTTTTAATCTACTTTTTATAGCAAAATTTGTGTATATACTTGTTTATATATGAAAAAGGTATACAAAGAAAAATAAAGGACTCCAATAAAAATTTGCAATCAAGTCGCATTGGACTATCTTATAATTGGTATTTAAGTATATTGAAAGTGATAAAGAAGTATAATATATGTGTTTAAATGGTATATTGAAGGGAGTACATACTCCTAGAGTATTTAAACCCTCTCATCGAGCTCGCAAGTTCAAGAGGTATGGTCAAGAGAAAGCGTGGACATACAATTACATGGATATCGCGATAGGTAATTGGACTTGACATCAAGGAATGGTGGTTGATACATGAAGCCACTTCTATCCGATCGAGAAGTGGCTTCATGTATCGCTGAACCCACCATTCCTTGATGTCAAGTCTAATTACCTATCGATGACATCCAGATAATTGTATGTCCACGCCTCCTTGCAACTGCATTTCTTGAACTTGTAGGTCGGATGAGAGGTTGCCCGTGCAAATGCCTCATCCTCCTCATGACTCTCAAAGTGGCCGGAGACTACAAACGATATATATATATATATATATATATATATATATATATATATATATATATATATATATATATATATATATATATATATATATATATATATATATATGAAGTTAGTTTTAAAGTCACAAGCAACCACTACTTGGAGGTTTTATAGAGAAGAGATCAGAATAGAATGGTAGGACATATATGCACTGGGACGCAAGGGAGGAGAACTTGACCAAAGATGAACACGGTTACAAATTATATATATATATATATATATATATATATATATATATATATATATATATGAAGTCGGGTTTAAAGTCACAAGCAACCACTACTTGGAGGTTTTATAGAGAAGAGATCAGAATAGAATGGTAGGACATATACGCACAGGGACGCAAGGGAGGAGAACTTGACCAAAGATGAACACGGTTACAAATTAGCCTAACCTTTACAAATCTAAAAGTTAATTGCAGCCAAGCCCCATCCAAACCACATCGATCCCATGTAAGCCAACCAAGCACAAAGAACCAGCATCAATAACCCTCAACATCCAGCAGAGAGCATTAACCAAACCCACCATTTTGCCCCATTCATTTTTGTCAATTTGAACCCACAACATGAACTAAGCAAGATGCACAGAATGGACATACACCAATAGCCCTCAGTTTACATCACAGAGCAATGGGACTATTAATATGAACAAATTATCAATTCAATTTCAGCATAAGACTATTAACATCATTACATCACAGAGCAAGGGACTCTTAATATGAACTAATTATCAATTCAATTTTAGCATAAGACTATTAACATCATTAAGCAGTTCAACAGCAAGATAGCAAGACCAAGGGTGTCCAAACCCACCACACCAGTAGTAGCCCTCGGCACCCATCGCAGAGCACTAGCCATTTTCATCACAGAGCAAGGGGGGTAGAGACAGAGAGGGAGTAAGGTAGGGTGATACCTCAGTACAGCATAACCACGGCGACAATCCCACCACCAGTACAACCCTCATCCATCTCCTTCACCTTGCATAAATCACACAAACATCAAGACACAACTTAAGGCTCAAGCATAAAAATCAAACTCAACAAAAGACATTAAGCTAACAGAGAGGAGAATAGAGGGAGGATGGGGAAAGCAAAGCCAGGGGGGCCAGGGCCCGAGCGCAGGAGGTCGAGCAGGAGAACCAAGCCTTGGACGCGGGCAAGCAGGCGGTAGGTGCAGGTGGCGGCGTCACCGTAGTTGTGGAGACGGCGACAGGATCGGGTGGCGGCGTCGAGGTGGGGAGGGGAACGAACGAGAGTAAGTGCGCAAACCCTAGCGGCGTCAAGGTGGGGAGTGGCAAGTTAGGGCGGGCGCAAACCCTAGCGGCTGGGCTCCTACTAATAAAGATACTTATCATAGACGGTTCTATTATGGAACCGTGGTGATAATATCATGCATTTATTCCATTATAGAATTAATGGAACCGTCCGTGATATGGTTTTTTCAAGTATATTATCATGCATATACACTTACATGACATGAAGAAATTACATGTTTATATGTCAATTTGTGTGTGTGTGTGTATAGTAATAATTCAACATATAATTAATATAGTAACTTCACCTCCAAACTAGATTTTTTTTTCATTTTGGAATTTTCATTTGGTCAAACAATAAGGGCTACCGCTTCTTACAAAGATTAAAAAAAGTAGAAACCTATAAATAAAACAAAGTTTTTCTAGTGGCGGAGGTAGGCTGCTATCTCCATCTTCAATACTTCGTAGGTGGCGGTGAGAGATAGATAGGGCAATTTGTTTATTTTGTTTGCCAACTAAAAAACTTGATTTTGCCATTTAAGTTGACAAACTTGATTATGGGTTTAGCATGTCTCTAATTGAATTTATTATTTTGGATCTAGTTTTATGGGTGGCCCATGTACCACAGTGGTAGAGCACTCGGTTATAGTGCAAGAGATCATGACGAGATTGTGGTGAGAGATAGATAGGGCAATTTGTTTATTTTGTTTGCCGACTAAAAATTGGCTGATTAGACACCACATCACCAAGAAAGATTGTGTGGCAATACCACTCTCAATACTAGTATTTTGTTGAAATTGATCCGGTTTCAAAAGTTTGTGGGTTAAATATTTGCACGATTTCATAGTTGAGGGTGTAGTATAGAGTCCTCGGTCTATTGTGGTCCCTCAACTCTTTTCGTCAGACAACAATTTTAGAACCCGCCCCTAACTTGCAAAACCATGCAAATCACATCCCTATGGAAGTATCATGGGTAGTTTTGCCACGCGTCGGCTTCCACATCCCCACTTGACCCCATGTTGGCTGCTATGCCGATCGCTTGGAGAAGAGAAGATGAAAGAAAATAACGGAAATGGGGAAGAAGGAAAGGGGGGGGGAGGAGGAGAGAGACAGAGATGACAAAGAGGACATAAGACTGACATATGGGGTCGAAGTGATGACGTGGCAGCCAACGTGGCGTAAAAGTCCATGATATCTGCCTAGGGATGTGATTTGCATTGTTTTAAATGATATTGGAGATGAGGGACGAGAAAATTAGACTCCGAGAATAGTTGAGGGACCACATATGCACTTTTTCCTCAAAAACATTAAACAATGTATAATCAGTCTAGTTCTATTTAAAACGTTTTTCTAAAGAGGATTCTATGTAGATTACAAAGTCAAATTTCTCATTTCTGTTTGGAATATTATAATATTCCAAAATAGAAAATAACAATAATGGTGGCTATGCTAATATGATATTAAATTACATATTTGTAATGTTTAACTACAAATGATTTTACTATTCGTGGTGGCTATGTCAAACAAGGCTTAATAGGGTTGAGTTGTACAAGAAAGTAAGTATTGAATTTGAAATATTATATGTAATTGAGAAACAACAATATAAATTCATTTAAGTGAAACAATTTGCTTAAATAGGAATAATTGAATTAAACAAGTGCATGCTAAACCACCTTGCACCAAATAAGAGGGTAAGCCACCTAAAATTTGAGTGAGCATATATTCGTCTAAATTTAAGTAAAGAGGATTGCATCCACCATTGAATTTTTTCTCCAAACATCTTTTTTTTAATTATACCAAAAAAATATAACTATGTGGGGCCTTTCTTCATGATGCTCATAACCAGGGGCATATGTATTCAAATGTATTTTTATTGTGCATAGCTTGTAAAGCTTTACACATAAGATAAAATTAACTCATATTGTTGGCCACAACACACAACATGGTAGCATGCGACGGAGATAATTATAACAAGGCCTTTTAAGCCTCACCCCAATACCATCCTGTTCATTGGGTTTCAAGGGTTGAATCCATCAATGAGGGTCCTAACGTTGTGTAGGAAATTACTTATATCCAGCAATCCCATTCATGCCAGAGTCTATCCCTCCGCCCGCCCGCACATACAAAGAAATAAACCTATCAAACTATAGCTATGCGGGACAAATACCGGAGTTTAACAAATTATTCAGCCAGGTACGCCCACACAGACTTTATGGTTGTACAAGAATGGTAGTATCAACGACGGTCTAGACCTTAACCGACCCAAGCGAGACTACCACAAACCCTAAAACTATCTACACGCACCAATAATTAACTTGGTCTCTAATGATAAACCAAAGCTACTTTAATTTTTTACTCTAGTTTGACAAGGCCATTGGGTTCATAGCTAAAGGATATCCACCTACAAATTGGGTGTATCAAGGGTTCTAAAATGACACCATAGCATTTTATGAAATTAACAATGCATAACTACATACATAAGTTTCAACATATATATGGGCTCAACATGTTTAAAGGAAAGAACATGCCTTGCTCAACAAAATTTTTTTTTGGGTCTTGAGTGGAGCTGTGCCAGCCGTTTGCTTCAATTTCTATCAAGAGTGTAGTTATTACAATGTTTCTACTATATACCTCTACTTAAATGGTTGGGAAGAAGTTAAGTGGTTGTAGTATATCATTTAATAAGGGTATGTATGGTCATTTCTCAATAACTTTTTTCTTAGATTTAGTACTTCTTTTTCTGAGTGCATGGTGGGTTGTGAACAAATATTGTGAAATGGAGGGAATATTTTCATTCATCCTGATTTCTTTTTGCCTATGGACTCAGAGGTTTTCTATAAGCCCGCTAACGTTGACAGAATACTGATAATATAATCATCAAAAATCCTAAGGATGCCCTTGTTCTAATTTACTTCCTCTGATTCCAAATATAAGTCGTTTTGGCCATTGACACAGTCTCCAAGGTGACACTTTGTTCATCAATTTCTATAAAAATATTTTGTTTCTATAAAAATAATTATACATTATGAAGGTATATTTCGTGATGAATATAGTAATACCAATTTCGGTCATCAAGCTTTGTATTTCTTTATATATTGATGGTCAAAACTAAAAATGTTTGAATAGCACATTCTAAAATGACTTACATTTGGAATCGGAGGTAGTATATAGCTTGATTGTGCTTAAAGAAAGAAAGCCTTACATACAGCTTCACTAATATATATATGGTCCTGGGGTATCCCTTCACAGGTACTTTGTTGTCATTGACGACATATGGAATAATTCTGTGTGGGAACGAATCAAATGTGCTTTGATTGAGAATGAATGCGGAAGTAGAATAATCACAACAACTCGCATTATTGATGTTGCCAAACATGTTGGTGGTGTTTATCAACTAAAACCACTTTCTCCGCTGACTCAAGAAAATTATTCTACCAGAGAATATTTGGTGTTGAAGACGAATGTCCTCATAATCAATTGGCTGAAGTATCTGAAAGAATTCTAAAGAAATGTGGTAGGTACCACTAGCTATCATTACGATAGCTAGTCTATTGGCCAAGAGAAAAGAAAAGGAAAATACTCAAAAGTATCGGGTCCAAGGTGTATCAATCTATTGGTTCTGGGCTAGAAGACAGTCTTGATATGAATAATATGAGAAGGATATTATCTATCAGTTACTATGATCTACCTCCACATCTAAAGACTTGTTTATTGTATCTAAGTTTGTATCCAGAGGATTATGTGATTCCTGCTAAAACTTTGATATGGAAATGGATAGGTGAAGGTTTTGTCCACAATGAACAGGGAAGAGATTGCAGGAAGTGGGAGAGGATTACTTAGACGAGCTCATTAACAAGAGCTTGATCCAACCAATAGATATTACCAAAGATAATAAGGCAAAATATTGTCGTGTGCATGATATGGTGCTTGATCTCATCACGCCCTTGTCAAACGAGGAGCATTTTCTCGACAACCTTAGGTGGTCGCACTGCGGATCTGTACTCAACTAAGATTCGCCGACTATCCCTCCAAACAAGCAATGAAGATGATGTCAAGCAGTTTGTCAACCATGAGCTTGTCACATGTCGTCACTTACTATGTTCGGAAAGGCTTTCAGTTTGTTGCCGCCCTTTCGAGCTTTCCAGCCTTGCGTGCATTGGATTTATCAGGTGGCGGTCGTCTAGTTGAGAACCGTCACTGTAAGGATATTTGCAATTTGTTCCACCTGAGGTATTTAAATCTAAGTTGGACATCTATCACTGAGATCCCGAAAGAGATTGGGAACCTACAGTCTTTGCAGGTACTGGACATAAAAATGACTAACATAGAAAAGCTGCCATCAACCTTTGTTCAACTACGACAATTGGTGTGCCTGCGTCTTCGTAGGTGGATGACAATTGTTCCACCGGATGGGTTTGGGAATCTAAAATGTCTACAAGAATTGCCAAACATCAGTATCAGGTCTCCAACCATGCTGCATGATCTGGGCGGGCTGACCGAGCTGAGGCATCTAGAGATCGAGTTCGATGAATGGGACGAGAGGTACGAGGAACCTTTCCTCCAGTGTCTATCAAACCTGGTCAGTCTTGAAATCCTAGTTGTTGTAGGCCTAGGTTCTCTATGTGAAAATTTATCTCCGGGACCTCAACTGCTTCGGTCCATTGACATTTCGTGCACCACCATCCACAGTACAGTGCCAAGGTGGATGTCCTCTCTCTCCTCCCTCTCCTCCCTACGTATCAAATTAGAAACACTAGGAGTGGAGGACCTTCAAGTCCTTGGGGGCATACCATCTCTCGGTGATCTCGACTTACTAGTGTGGCAACCCACAGAAGGCAGAGGCGAAAGGCTGATAATTGGCAGTGGTTATCCATTCCAGTGTCTAAGAAAACTCATATTCTTGTTCCAGAGTGACATGTTGGTGGTGTTTGCGCAGGGAGCCATGCAAAAGCTCCAAACCCTCAAGTTAGGATTTGTGGTGCAGAAGGCTATGGATCGACTTGGTGATTTCGATTTGGATCGAGAACCTCTTCGCTCAAGCATACTCTGGGATGACGTGTATCGGCCGAGCCTTGGGAGGTTGAGGTCGGAGGCGCAATTCCGAGAGCGCCGACATGAATCCCAACAACCCCACACTCGAGTTGAAAGTGGTAACTATACTCATTCCTTTCAAGCAGACGCATTTGTTTAATTTATTACCTTAGGATTAATTGCTGCCGCTTGCGTCTTTCTTTACCTTGCGTGTACATTCTTACTTCAAACGCATTAATTTTACAAGAAACAATTAAATTACTATAGATTTTCCGTGAACTTCATGCGCCCAAGCGTGACCTTAATAAGTCGACATCCATGTTCAAAGTAGAGATTATGATTGATTAATAGGCCATAAGCCTATAAGTGAGAGGGTTTATCATTATCATCCAAGACATACAGCTTCTTCACTGCTTCCAAATATTGTTATAGAATTTGCACAATCAAAAATTTAAACTTTGACTAATGATATACGTAAAAGTATTTGGATCGGTCAGATGAATACATTGTTACCATATTTGTCATTAAAAAATTAGTGAAAATATATTTTACAGATTACATTTCTAAGACCCCAACAAGGTATTACGCTCAATTATTTTCTTCGATCAAAGCTCAGATTAATTTCGTTCTGAAAATGTGAAGCATCAAGCTTCTATTACCATTTTCAATGTATATTAAAATCTAAATAGCCAACAAAATATGTAAAAGATATTATAAACCATTTCATACTACGAAATTTGAGGCAAATCTAGTCACAGTAAATGCTGGCCACATTTCGCTAGCTATGTGGAAATCAACGTTAGATAATAATACCACTCACTAGCTTTGCATTTACATCTAAATGTCTAGTAAAACAAGAAAAACGCCGAGTTATGTATGATCATTTTTTTATGATCTCTTACGCTCGTTCAAGGCCCTTCATTTAGAACACTGGGAGGACCGGAGAGCCTCTCGCCTTCCAAAGAGCTCATATGGATCAATGTACGGTGGTGGCGATAACGGTGTCTTGCTCGCATGATGTACAAAACTTGGTCCAAAATATCGCAATGCTAAAAGCAGTCCAACCATAGTATCGGTTTGTTTTGCATCATGCACAAAACTCATAAGACTAACACTTTTGGTCAACTCAAATGTTATAAAGACATTAGCAACAAGTAGCAGTGCAAAAAGACTCCCTATGTATATTATATTTAAGAAACAATAATAGAATTGAAAAGAACCGCAATTCTGTAATTTTTGTACTTCTCGTTGTCCTTTTGTTTCTTGTATGGATTCAAATTCAAGGGCACAACATGTTCTCAACAAGGTAGTCCTTCCGCCTTGATCGCTCAATACCACGATTTGAGATTCTATTTGCTACACAAGAATCCAACGTGCACTGTGAGATTCTGTTCACGCAATGCCGAAAGAAGGTGTTCACCGTTAAGGTGTTTGATCGATTCTTCTAAACTATATAATCAGATATCAACTATAATTTTCTAAAGCTTTACAATGTATACGCATGCATGCCGTGTCATAATATGGTTCATGAACCGCTACACTCATGTAAATTAGAGCAAAGGATATCGACTATAAAGTGTGAGCACACTAAAAGAAGAGATGAGAGAACTAACCACATAAAGAACAGCAAAAGAGAAACCGTGACAATAATCGAAGGCCAAATCCAAAAATAAAAAGTACTCGCCAAGTGACAAGAGCAACTTTGCCCGTGGCACTAGACCTAAAAGAAATAAATCATGATAAGGGAAGATAGCTTTGCGATTATCACATCATCATATCACCGTGAATTGATAAGCAATCAAGATGAATATTCATAGGAGTAGCCCCGCCATGAAACATGAATGTTAATGTGCAAATTTTAGCACAATTATTTAGAATAAAATAAAGCAACGATATAATCAGCGTTACTTTATTTGGATATATCAAGCGCCTCAGATCGCATATGACACTTAAAAGTTTGAGGAATATTCATGCAAAAATATTTGAACTAAACAATTGCCAATAAATCTTGATTAAGGCACAACCCATGTGCATAGCAAAGAAATAAAAGAGAGGCAAAACAAGTAAATTGGACAATAAGAGAGGCATGCCATAGATCAAGAAATACATGTGCAATACATGACCTAACTTGATTGCATGATTTCAACTATAAAGTACCACATTGACTACCAATTTAATCCTTAGGTCTTATAGGAAAACGGAGATACATCGATACATATCATAAGCCAAGACCATGCTCATGCACCAACAAAGAGGAAGAAAACAAATGTGTGGAGAGCATTTTTTTCTTCAATAAACGTAATAAGCTATGTTGATACAAGGGTAGATGGCTCAAATTGCCGTGCCCTACTACCCCTCACCGCAGAAAGAACCCCACCATTTCGCAAAGAACAACATTCCAGGATCTACCCACAAAAAAATAGGTTTCATATGCTATCACTACTACAAAAAGGCTAATACTGGACGTCTCATCACAGACGGTTGACCAAAACCGTCTGCATTACATGCAATCACAAACAGTTTTGGTTTAGAGACCGCTCATATTGGTCGAGCTAAAACCGCCTCAGGATGACCATAATATCACGACGGTTCATGTTAAAACCATTCGTGAAGTATCACGACGGTTCTTAAAAAGAACCGCTCGTGATAATTCTACATATCACGACGATGCTGTTTTTAAAAAGAACCGCTCATGATAATTCTACATATCACAAACGGTCTCGCAACAAACAACCGTTTATGATACCTCACGACGGTTCATCAATAACCGCCTATGATATTACTACATATCATAGACGGTTTTTTGTTGAAAATCGTCCGTGATAATTAACTCATCACAGAAGGTGCGCCATTTTGCTTACTAATCATCCGGTGCAGTAGTGTATATCCTCAAGCGAGTCTTCTTCTCCATCTCTAACGCCACGGTGAGTCCATCGCCACCGCACCGGTTTTAGTATCGCCACCTCCGAGCCCGCCGTGTGGTCCATTTGCTATTGTCGCCCACGCCGAAGTCACCGTGGACCTCTCATCACCGCCCACCGCCATCGACGCTAACTCTTCTCTGGTGAGTCCTTGACCCCACCAAGGTCGATTTCCCACCTATATGTCCCCTAAAGTTGTGTATGTGTTTTGTTTCGATTTATTTCCACCGAGAAGACCTATCACCGAGGAGTTTGCCGCCACTGCTGTTCACCGACGATCACCACCTTGGACCTTCCTCGACTTCATTGACACCTTCTCGTGATCGAGGCGAGCTACTAGAGCCTAAACATCCTTTAATTTGAGTACTTTCAAGCGTTTACGCCAAAATCGATAGTGAAGCCCCGAGCCCAATTTGAGCTTCAAATCCTCATCGCTTTTAATCATTTAGTTAATAAACTAATGAGTCTATGACATGTGGGATCGCCATAGATTTTATAAATAAAATCATGAAATAAAAAGATGAGTCACTGACAAGTAGGGCCCACATGTAAGTTAATAAAATCTGGAAAAATGTAAAAATGAGAAAAGCCACCTTTAGTTCAAAGAAAAATACTTTTTCTCTGCTGGAAAGCGTAAACCTCGAAAATACGCTCGAAGCCACCCTTTATTTATTTCTAGGGTTTTCAATACTAACCGTGTGATGAATATCAAGCCGGATGTACGCTAAGAACCGTGTGAGTGAAGAGTACCGTGGATATCATGGGGATATGTGCGTGATCTTAGGATGATGATACAATTGGCAATGGCTTTGATGGTTTGCCATGTCTCGCGTTTTGTCAAGTTTTAAGGAGCCGTCGGTAGAGGCGGTCAGACCGGCGGTCAATGACCACCGATCACCGCGCGGTCTCGACCGCCGCTGAACTGTGGTCATACCGAACTTCAGCCGATCTTCGCCATTTTGGTAATTTGGCTTAGGGTTAGGTTAAGGGCATGGGCTTCAGCAGTATATGTGTTGCATGATACATGTTTTACTAACGGGTCAAGGTGTGAAGAACTTGTTCCTTAATCGATTTCTTTTGTCTATTGTTGTGCAAAGTTGCTTGAAGGTCAACGACGGTCAACGGCGAGGATGATCGGGATTAAGCTTGGAGAGCTGAGGTCCGTAATGATCAAGGATGCCGGGTGAGGTCAAAAACTCAAGCATGGCGCAGAATGGACAAGGGTGACCGA
>JAYEVD010000304.1:0-99803 GCA_036346405.1 Phyllostachys edulis
TAAGAAATGTGATGCCTTCCAAGTGAATGTAATGTGCCGACTTGACTAATGGTTGTAATGTGATGAGACTTATGCATGTATTTTGCTAACTTATCTTTGTAGAAGTTGAATGTAATGTGCGGACTTGAGGATACTTTTGCGGACTTAGTATTTGTGAAAGTTCTTTCTCGAATTGTGATGAGCCGGACTTGAGTATGTATGAAAGTACTTTAATGAATTGTGATGTGCGGACCGAGTATGTATGAAAGTACTTTTGCATATACCATTACCATTCCCATTCCCATTAATCAACCAAACATGACAATTGTCATACTTCACAACATCTTCCTTTCTTTCACATACTTGACAACACATGGTTACACAAACAAGGCGGTTATCAATTACAACCAGACATCTCGCTTACTAGTTACACAAGAGAGCTACTACAAGCAAAACACATGACAACACTCTGACAAAACACAATGTTCTTTCTTTTTCATACTTCACAACTCTAGCTTTCTTTTCATCTAGTGCTACATCCTTCGCAATCAAAATTCCTCTCAGAGTAGTCACTTCTGATTTATGTGCATCCATCATACCCTCCAGTTTAGCCCTTGACTCGGCTTTAAAAGCTCTCAGAGCATTGTTCTGTCTCCTTAGAGACCTCACAGTGTCTCGCAAATCCAACATAACCTCCTTCACAAAGGGGCCATCTCTTTATCTTCCCAAACCCAAAATTGCAACCTCCAAACCTACCAAATTGACCACAAGATAAAACAATTGCAGTGAAGAAAACCAATTCAACGAATCAAATAACAATTTCTAGCATCACATTACTCACCCGAGCCCTCATACAAGTCATGTACCTCCTTCCTGGGTTTAAATCACTCCACGAAATCCACTACGCGGCCTTCCGTCCACAGTGGCACATCACTGCAGGTGAATACTCCAACGGGCGCTCATGGTACGGTATGGGTGACGACGACGACCCCTCCTCACCACCGACTCCAGTCATGACCAAAGAAGATTTCGACCGCCCATCGCTTGAGCAGACATCCCGCCACACATCGGCTTCACCGCCTTAGGATTTCGGAAAGGGTCGCATAGAGTGGTTATCGTGACGCCATGGGTCGCCACGAGCGGTAAATGCATACGCTAGGTTCTACTATTTCAAAGAGGGGAATTTTGGCGATGCGATGCGGAGGGCCGAAAGTGATGCGGTCTTTAAGTGAGAGAGACAGGAAGGTGCTGATGAGGTGAAACCAGGCCAGCGTGACCAAAAACCAGCTGGTTTCAGCTCGAGGGGGTCGAGTGAGATGGTATTGGAGTTCGAGGATGTAAACCAAACGGTTTTTGGAGTTGAAGGGGATTTTGGACTATCCGCAAAATTCAGGGGTGTAATACGGACTCTTTCCTTTAATGTATTTGGGGGAAAAAAACACTTTCTTTTGTGTTTCGAAAAGTATCAACCTTTTGAATAGGGGTTCTTAGGACACAAACAACTACATGTGAAATCAAATATACAAATACAACTAAACACCTCACGTTTAGGCTTTTCTACTAGTCAAGTCTTAAGTTTTATTGCAACTTTACTTGGATAGCAAGGGACAAGAGATGGCATGTGCTCAGAAACATTTGTTTTTGTAGTATTCTACCTACCAATATATATGGCCAAATAACCCCCTGTGCTTTTGACACATTTGACTTTTGCTGTTCTAAAAGTTGAGATCGCCAATGACCTTTGTGTTGGGTCTCCGGCAATCAAATGGAACCTTCTAATGAATAAAATTGGGATTCTCGAGTGAAAAGGATAGCATGCATGTAAAGAAGAGGTTAGTTTGTGAGATTTAATTAGAGGCTTGTGTGTGAGTAATCCAGCTTAGTGACCAGTAAGCCTTAGCATACAACCAACTTTAATTATTAAATTAAGCCTCATAATACAAGGGTACGTGGTACACCTGTAAGGCTTAGGATTGATGGAATATCATAACCTCTTGTCTGTTCCACGCATGTGAGCACAATTCCTCCGCCAAACTACATGTATACACGCGTTTCCTTTAAAGCAAGAAGAATCGGCTGGAGCACAACTACCTAAGCACATAAGTACTTGAAAATCATGCACAATCTGCGAGATAAAATGGACTAAATCCCCATATTATTATTTACTGTGATAATTGGCTAGAGCACCCACGTGTGCCAGCTTGGCCTAAAAATGAAAGCCCCAGGATGAGAAGGAAATCCTCTGCGTGAGGCACTCCCCCGGGCCGCTCGATGAGGAGGTGATAATGAACGTTATGGGGTATAGGCAGATCCACCATCTCTCCAATCTGGACAACTGCTCGGGTTTGTCGGTGATGTGCTTGTGGTAGTCCCGATGAAATTCACAAAGCAACCACGATCGAAAAATAACGTTCTGTCCAGGCAAAACAAGGTGACTGATACTTAGCTTGCGGTTTGCCCAGAATTTTAAAAAAATTCTGATTCCTCCCCGGCTCTCCACCATTGAATTTTTTTCGCCCAGGATGAGTGCACAGAAGCCCCCACAAACCGGTACTGAATTCCGTTTTAACAGTCTGGATCGACATCCATCCATCCATCCATCACTGGAGCTAGCTTATCTGTACTAGTGACATGCATGCTTGCACGCTAGCTTTTGTTCTGACTCGCATACCAAAGGCAAAGTGAAATTAAGACGCATATGCCCCTGGCCTGGACTGGGCTGCGTAGTTGCATTTCATGTCTACGACACAAGTGGGGCAGACTAGCTAGCACGAAGGAAAGAGAAGAGGGGGAGGCTGCTGCCAAGGGGAAGCGAAGATTCTACGGCTCCAACTCAGATCGGCTGTCGCCGATCCGCATGGCACGGAGGCATGATTGGATATGACCTACGGCTATGACCTACGGCCAACTGCCTATGTAATGTGCGTGCGTCTGGTACTGCTGTGTCATTCGTCTATGTGCATCCAATTCCAATTCATTGATCCATTCTCTCATTCCATGCTACTGGTAACTAGAATTTTTTGTATTTCTAGCTCTTCATTTTTTTCTAAAACTAATCCTTTTCCATCATAATTTACAGATTTTGCCTGCAGACAGTTGCACCTACCCCGATCTCGAAAGGTAGAGACCCACCGCCCCGGAGCGCGAAGTTGGTCTGTGAGCGCTAAAGCCGCTTTTGGCTTATTCTGCTTTTCGTTTTTCTCTCCTTTACGCCATGTCGTTGTCCGTCTCGTCAAATCATTCACTTTTCACGTTTCCTACTTTTTAAGCTTAAGCGCGCGCCGACGATCTTTTCATGAGCCAAAGCTCTCATTCGATTAGATTAGCTAAACAAATTCGATCGTTCGCGACGCTCGTTCACGGTATTCAATACTTTTGCTATTGCATTTTTAGCGTCAAGTACTTACTTAATAATGCACGTACATTATATCACGTGCATAGTATTACATGCATAATTAATGTCAATCATTATGTAATCTATTTTCAAAGAATGGCATGCAATCTACCATCTAAATGAATTCGCTAATTATGAGTTGTTCTCTATTTACAAGATGGCATGTGATCTACCACACCTCTACTTGAGGAGGCATGGCGCCCAAAGATCGCTATCACGCTTGGATTGGTGGCGATGGGCCGCCAACCCCAGTGACAGGGATCGAGGAGAGACTGGCCGTTAGACTAAGCCAGTATGTTGGGAGGCTTCGTCGGTTTGGGTGATTCGTGCTCTCGCATGATGTTGAACATGGGGCGTAACCTCCCGATTGATGTCTCCCTTCTTTCCACCCTAGTTGATCGTTGGCGGCGGAGACCCACGTTCCACTTCGGTGGGGAAGATGACCGTGACCTTTGCATGACGTTAGCTTATTGACCACTTCATGGGGAGGCCTTATAGTTGTTCCTTCAAGGTCACCAGATCGAAGGGCGTCTCGGCCATTGCCGGCAACTTATCCTCGAGAGGTGTAAGGGTGTTCCACACCGATGCGACGATTCATGCATGGCCCAAATAACGCAACGGAAGAGGTGGTTCGATGCCACCTAATTGCATATTTGTTGTTTCTAGTCGGGTGGGTCATGTTCCCAAGCACGCAGGGGGGACATGGTGTACCCTAGTTACATTCACCTCATGAGTCCATCGTGGACTCGACGATGAGGACGTGCTGCAAGATGATTGGGGTTCACCATTGCATCAGGTATACCACGCATCGCATGCCTATGCCACAGAAACCGAGCTCATGCTCTCGGGTTGTCACACGCTGTTACAGCTGTGGTCGTGGGAGCACTTCACAATCGAATGGTCGTACTTCCGCTCCGCAGTCCACCCTTACCCACACACAGAGCATTTCTACGGCAGGACGGACGATGAGGATCCCGTGGAAGGCCCGACCATGGGATCCCGACAAGCGATCGAACGCCCCCCGTAGCAGCAACCCCTACCACAACATTCCCACCGAGCGTTCGCTGCAAGATCCGCCCGAGGGGGAAACGCCGCTCCTCTGTTGGTACAGAGACACATGCAAGTTCTTCAAGTCCAAGCAGCGGCTTAGCCTAGGCATGTGTTACTGGGGTTATGCGAACTACTCCTGTGACTATCCCGACCGCCATTGGGACACGAGAAGCTATTGACAGCCAGTAAAGACCAGTTACACTATGTTCCCCCTACCATTTTTCTTTCAAAGTACGCACTAACAACCTGTCTCGTCTACCCTTAGCCCCTGGATCCGCTATGTGGATACCGCAAGTGGATCGACCAAGAAATCCACCCATATGACCAGTGGCAAATCGACTACGAGGAGTGGGATGCCAAAAGGACCTGCGAGATCCGGGAGGAGGAGCGCCGCAACGAAGAGCAGAATGAGCATATCCGTCCGGAGACGAAAGCTTATCTCGAGGCGCATAGAGCAGAGAGCGCGAGGCTAGCGAGAGGAGCGCGAGAAAAGGAGGGAAATGATGGCCAAGGCCAAGGAGGCCAGCGAGGAGTACAACAATAAGTTCACAAGGAAGGGGAAATGGCCCCGGTCCACGCAGTAGGTCGGTCCATTCCGCACTAGTCCCCTGAAGGTCGAATTTATTTCCATTCCAAAAAGGCGCACATGTATCGAGGAGTACTTTGGTTTGTTGTATCGTGTATGATGTTGTTTTTTATGCACGTAACCAAATCCTGTGTGCCCTGTAATTCCCACTTTATTATAAAGTCTATTTTAATTTGCAATCGCAAATCTCGCCGCCTTTTTGTATTCAATTCTTCACGTAGCAAGGCATCCAATAACATAAAAAAAAACTTGTTCTAGAAGTAGGCAAGAAATGGTCTACGACCCCAAAGTGACGACGAGCTCCACCTATCACTGCAATAGGTTTTCATGATCCGATAAATTCAATTTCAAATCTATTCTCTTTACAAGCAAAACATGAGTTACAATCAAAGGAAATTAATTTGGATTGGAAGGATTAATCAAGAATCAAATTTCATAATTTAAACTCCACAAATCAAGTACAAATTAAATTCAACCAGAGCTCGATTCATAATTTGATTTAGCAATCCAAATGCAATGACGCGTGAAGGTATAAGTACAAAAAAATCTATTTTATTGGATTAATTAAAGCTTAATTGCAAAATTCGGAAAATGAAAAACATTTTTAATGAATAAAATAAACTTAATTAAATTCAAAAATATTTTATTAAATTTTTATGTAATGTTCTTGAATTTTTGATTTTTTAAAAAAATCCAGATTTTTCTTTTTCTTTTCTTTCCTCTCTCCTCGCCTTTCTTGTCGCGCTCTGCCACGGGCAAAGTGGTCCGCCACGCCCGGATGGGGTGCATACACGTGGGCCAACTGCAAATTATGGCTAAGGGGCTAGTTTTGTAAAAAAAAGAAGTAGGGCTACAAATACCAAAATTCGTGTAACTACTAAGTTTTTGGCTAAAATAGCACCGTTGACGTGTCAATAGCAAATCTAGCCCACCAGAGATCAAAGCAAAAAATAGCATCATGGATTCACCGGTGGGCGACACATCGCCTCGCTCCACACACGAGGGGCGGACTTGGCTCGTCCGCGACCTAGGTGGCTGCACCACATTGTCGCGTGTTAGGGAGGGAGGAGCCAAGCTCCTCGCGATCCGCGGCGCTTAGGGCACATGCACCTTTTATGCCGTGACGACGGAGGAAATCAAATTCCCATGTCCCGTCGCTGGTCACATCAACCCCCCCCCATTCTCTTTGTCCTCGCATGCTAAAAGGAAATATGATATTATAACAATCGACATGTCTCGAGGTGTACAACATTGTGCTAAAAGGTGTGTGGTGTCTCCCTATCACATGTTATTGAAGAGACTGGACTGACTCGACCGCTTCGGTTATTTCATAAATAGAGCCACTGCAACGAGGCAGAAGTTGTATGAAGGGAAATAGTGGTCCGAGAACATGCAAAGGTATATGGACAAGAAGATGCAGAAAGCTTAGATGCACGACATTTGGGTGATCGATGGCCTAAGGAGGAAGTATGAGATCCGATCGGGCGTAAATATGTGAATAGTCATACCAGGGGATAGGAAGCATATTTGCTCGTGGGATCGGTGGTAAGTTACGTTGGGCCAAAGACAAACCAACGAGGTGCTACCCCATGTTCCACAACGAGTTTGAGATATTGCACGATGGTAACATTATATAGTCTCCATGGAGCCTAGAGTTTGTACACATGGTAACGTCGCCGACAGTATTATCGCTCGTGCAAAGGCCAGACGAGGTTGTGGGCAATGACATGCCACCTCGTTTTTTCCATATAGTGGAGCCTTACGCGTCGCAACATTGCCCCCTCCCCCCCGACGGGAGGATGCTCGAGTGAGCTGCCAACCTGTGACTGTGAGTGCAACTCCATCCGAGTAACATTTGTCGTTGCCTCGTACATATGTTCTTCTCACATATATCCTTCTCCAATGCAGGCAATCAAGGCTAGACCAACATAATGAGAATTGGTTGGTAGTACAACAACAATGGACTACGACGTGCGCGGAGACAACGCACATTGAGGTTCTACAGGAGCAGTGACCGTACGACGTGCAGACTTACCGTGAGTACATGGAGTGGTACGTATCACGGACGCGCACCAGACTCACTCGTCCTCCGCCGGAGCGTCCAGAGCATGTTACGCACCAGGAAAGGCTTCAACACTCCTTCAATCGACACGGAGCTTCGTGACGTCACGACTCTGTAAAACACTAACAACTTGTGCTCGCTTTAAACATGATATTTTTAATGTTTGTGACTCAACAGCTCTTATGTGTAACTTCAGTTGGACCGGGCCCAGGGGATCACACGGGCATCCTAGTCTGTCCTTGGCTGGAGCGGTCACACTATTGGGGGTTTCTCTGGGTGTTGAAGGTCGTCTATGATGATGCTAAGCAGATCGTCAAGAACTTCAGCTATGTTCCAACGATAGACGATGTGCTTCTAGTCGCTCACCGAGTATACCAACCTAGCTCCCCCTAGGTCAGCATGATGTAGTGAGACCGGTGGCCGTCCTAGCGCTTCCCGTCGGTCATCCATACAGCGGATCGAAGAGGTAAGTTATGCTTAATTTACATAATTTTTAGCTATTTTGTCTTAGGTTGTGCTAACATCATGCCATCTTCCAACCGCACGTCCGTCGGGATGCATCACTATCGCGATCAACGTCCGCAAATGCGACCACATGCGGATGTAGGAGACATCGCGGCTTAGTCAAACTAGCGGTCGCCCTAGCTCTCCTTGTCGGCCATCCGCATCATGGATCGAGAGATAAGTTATGTTCAATTTACATCCTGATTATTAATTTCACCTTACATTGTGCTAACATTATTCCATCTTGCAACATTCAGTTGGGTGTGGGGGTGATGACGAATCGACCGATGAAGATGTGCTCATCCCAGCTACTGCCATGGAGGGCTACGATGTCCGGATTTGGACCGTACTACCCAGGGTGTCCCCTTGTCTCACGGCAAAGAATACGGCGTAGCGCATCAATGATACACATCACAGGACCACGGCGAGCATGCAACTACCGGGTACCAGCACAGACAGAGCTCCACCACACTCGGGGCAGTTGGAACATCGTACAGTCAACGCTAGAGCTCCGCCGCGCCGAGGGCCGTTCGTACATCGTACTTGGAGGGCCATGGCTCTGGGGCGGATTCATCGACTCGTTCATTGCTGATATCATTGTAGGTGGTAGCCAGTTTGGCAAGTTTAAACTTGACAACCCTCAGCCTATCCAGAGTCAACTTGTTGATGTACCTTAGCCAACTTAACGGTCTCCCTCTGTTCTCTGCACAGAGACGCGCTCTCCGGACCGGTTGACGTACCCCACAAGACATGCTCAACGCAAGACCAGAACGCGAATGCAGACGCAATGAGCACAGAGTGACTCAGATGAGTGAGACATATTCTAGCTCGTAGTGTACCATTGTACTTCTTTGCATTGTGCATTTACTTGCTTCATACTGGTCAGTATATAATAGGATTGTATACATTATGTGTGTATGTATCCAGGATATTGTACACTTATGTGTGTATGTGGTAACCAAAGGTCTTTCAATTTCAGCAACTAGATTTTTATGCATATAACATTACACTACAACAATAGAACAACCTGAATATAAGTACCATATTTTCCATAACATTACAATACCTAAATTCTCAAGACAATGTCATTACACCTTTTCACGCCACTTTTCTCAGAAAGAATTGACCATACCCTGTCACGACACCTTTTCAGATTGAAACGACAACCCAGACCAACTTTTGTCAATGAGTGGACACTAACCAACCATCCCACCTTCTCAGACCGAATTGACCACACCTTGTGACTACACCTTTTTAGACTGAAATGACAACACGACCCAGCCTTTTGCAGTGAGTAGACACTACTCACCAGCAATCCCACCTTTTCATAATGAATTGACCACACCTTGCCACTATATTTTTTCAGACCGAAATGACAACACGTACCAACCTTTTGCAGTGAGTATACATCACTCACCAGCTATCACACCCTGCCATTAGTCATATTTTCCACCCTCAGGGCATGTACAATGGTATAGACAGCTGTTGTCTATACAACTCTCTACGTCACCTATAGACAGCACTAAAGACAGCTCATACAATGGGTTGTCTCTTTACTTGTCTTTATATATCACACAATCTTTTAATGCTATCCTTGGTTCTGGTGATACAGTCGGCCACAGAATTATACACAACACATTTCTCTCTCTTTATTCTCTTTCATCCACATCAGCTTAAATCCTACATAGCGAGAGACTATAGACAGTGATATAAGCCCATTGTACATGACCTCAAAGACTACACCCTATCCACTTATAAAAGGAGGGAGAAGAGAGATGGAGGAAAACACTACAACACCACAACCAACACTTCACTCTAGCTTGTTTTGCACAATGAGAGGAAGGAGGACATTAGGTTGGCCTTAGAAATGTCGGACTACTAGGCTTGCCGAGAAGACTACAACATACTCAAATTGTTCTCTGAAGGATGCTACCGATACTACCAAAGTTATCACGTCCACAGTGTGTGTGCGAAGAACCGGCTTTGATCATTCAGTCCATACAACCGACAACCGATGCCCAGGCGTACTACACGTGCGGGAATATCCTCATAAGAGAATCTTACACACACATTGATTTTTCACATCTTACATTGCATTCCACATATTGCTAACTTCATCTGCGCATAATGGCAGCCGGAGATGCGTTGTAACTTCTTCCAATGGATCGACGACCCGGACATGTATGTTAGGGTGTTCATTGAGCAGAAGTACATGTTCAACTACGCGAAACGACTAGAGGTGGTCTTCCAACAATGGACACCTTACGTAGCCAACCGAAAAGATTTAAAAGGTACGTGATGAGGTGCGTCCTAACAACCTCGTCCGGTGCATTCGCAAGGCATTGACTAAAATGCCTAAGCCATGTCTAAGGGACACCACGGGTCTTGTATAGGTTAGCTAGACCGAACATGGAAACAAAGCATTAAAACGAAATGAAGTACAGAAAATCGCGAGTATTACATCACTATTTGTGAACATAAAATGACAGCTAAATTAATTAAGACTAAATTAACTACGACTAAATTAATTAGGACTAAATATTTACGATTAATTAACTACGACTAGTGAATTTAATTACGACAAATTTAATTATGACAAATTAATTACAAATAATTTAATTACAACTAATTTAATTACGACTAATTAATTATGACAAATTAATTAGGACTAAATAATTACGATTAATTAACTACAACTAATTAATTACGACTAGTGAATTTAATTATGACTAATTAACTACGACCAATTTAATTGCGACTAATTAACTATGACCAATTTAATTACGACTAATTAATTATGACAAATTAACTAATACTAAATTAATTAAGATGAATTTAATTAAGACTAAATAATTACGATTAATTAACTACGACTAAATAAATACGATTGGTGAATTTGGACCATGTAATTACGATTAAATTAATTTAACACTAATTACGGTTAATAAACATAATGCATAGGAGAAAAATTACCTTCTTTTGATGTCAAACTTTCTCTACTAACGATCGCTAAGCACTACTCTAAACATCGCTAATTGGCAACGAAATCGAATCTAATTTCTACGTCGCAAGAACTTCTCGCTCGCTCGATTCTCTCTGTCTCTCTATGCCGAACGCTTGGTTTTTGGGTGAAGAATGAGAATAGCAATGACGCTGGTTTTATAGTTTGTCTTGAACGAAGGATTTCTTGGCCGATCATGAAGCGATGAGAGAATCGATTCCTCCCATAGGCTTTTTTTTGCGCTTGTGGGACATGAATGACCGGTGTGACACGATGGGACGGGAGGGAATCGAATCGATTCCCTCCCACGCGGGCGCATATGGCAAACTGGGGCACCGTGCCCTAGGGGCACTAAGTTGGCGAATCTAGCCCCCAGAGCCACGGATATGAGTGGATATCGAGCCAAGTCCTCACCTTATTGAGTTTTTCTCGAAATTGGCACAATTTGATTTAATATCATTTTATTTATAGTTTAGAAGTATTTTAGAATCGAGATAACGAGCCAAGCCAAGCCAAGTAAGAGCGAAATCCAAATTCATTAGAATCTAATTGACTCATTTCAATATTTAACTAATTAATGAGTGCTATTGAAGCAATTTTAAATTGAGCCAACGAACCCTATTAACGAGTTTTTTTTCCACCCCTAGCCGCGGGCAAGGCTCCACGGTGCCCTAAGGACACAGACGAGCTAGCTCCGGCCCTTAGGGGCATGGACTTGACACGTGTCATGTTCCCACGGCTCTGTGGTGCTATTTTTGTATTTGACGTACACATGGGACAAGAATTGATAATTCGCACGTTAACTGTGCAAATGCGCCGAAAACTCTTGCAATGGCCATGCTAGCTTACGTGTGCAATTGCATATGTGGTTCGTTATCTTATCTATGTATACTTTTATGTATGAATAGTAGATAGGTTGGTGAGGTGACCAGGTATCATTGCAATGTGCAAGGGCTGGTGTATGGACTTTTGCATATATGCCACCTGAATACCTGATCAACTCGCCTTGTATGTGCATGCGCATCAACTTGCTTGGAACGCGGGAATTTCAGACGGAACAGTTTAATTCCTATATGAAGTTATAGGATTCCCCGTGTCCCGCGGACATCGTATATTTGTTGGCCTCTATATATCCGGTAAATACTTTGATTTGTCTGTACTTGCTCCCTAAATTGTAAGGCAAACATTGAAGCTGGCTGGAGCATTGTGAGTGGCTTTCACTGACATTTTCCTCTCTGCGCTTGCGACTGGCTGTGCAGGGTCAGGCCAATTAGAAATGGCAGTGAGTCGCATGCATAAGCATAAACTTGCCTTCTTGGATGCCCAAGCTTGGACGACAGTGGTCCATGGCCAGTGACTGCGCATGAGAGGCAAACGGTCTGTGTGGATCGGATGATCCGGTGTCTATCTGTACTCAGCTTGGCATCGTCGCGCTATCTTCTGCTGTATTATGACAGTATTATGGGAAGCTAAGTACGTACGAAAAATTGCTAGCTTATATGTTTCAGGCCTACTTATTCAGAAAACATATTTCACTGCAAAAGGAAGCTAGTCACTAGTCAGTGAAATGGATTTAACCAAAGCGTGATCCTTACATGGCAAAATAGACCGCTCAACCAGTCCGTAGCCAGGGCGGGCCCACTTGTATTCAATGGTATTCAGTTGAATACCCATTATTTTTGTAAAACAAATTCATATATATATAGTGTATTCTAGGTATATCATATGTATAGTGTATTCGCAAAAAAACCCCAACCCAGCGATCGGTCAGCCAATCGGCGCACGCCAAAGATGCCCTCGCGGGCTTCATGACCAAGCACCGCCTGACGCCCGCCTCTAGCCCAACACATTAAAGAAGGCATCAAGCCATCAAGGCCTCAAGGGCAGAGGCCTCCTTCCGGCTTCCTCAGCCTCCCGGTCCTCCTCCCAGCTCCCGGGTCCCGCTGACGGCGCACAGGCGTCAAGATCTGTCCTCCTGAGTCCTCCTGGCCTCCCCGGCCCGGCTGGGTGATGGCATGCATGGCCTTGTGTGCAGCATGGCATGAGAGGCGAGGCCATGAGGGAGCACATGGCCATGCATGTGCGAGGTGCATGTGCATGGCGATGGCTGCAATACCATGCCTGCCTGCCAAAGACAGCAAGCCCGGCCAACAGTAAGCATAAGCAAGCCATAAGGTGCCAGTACAGGCGGCATGGTTGGCTCGCGGCCTCGGCTCTCGCCTCTCCGGCCTCGGCCCGGAGCAGAGTCCGTCGTGACTCGTGAGTCATCTACTCGTCTAAACTCCCGATTGAATGATTGATTGAACATTGTGTGATCTGTGATCTTTGTGAGTATTTGTGTTCAACTGTGAGTTCAAGTGTTCAATCTGTGAGTTCATGTTCGATTGTTCAAGTAATCAGTGTTTAGTTGAAGTGTTGAATATTGTGTGATAGTTCAAGTGATCGAGCCACGGGCACTCGCCTCACTTGCTCCGCTTCCAGCCTCAAGGCGCCAAGCATGTCCGCCGCGAGGGGTGACGCTGCTTGTGGTGTTTAGTTAGCCTTCAGCGGCCATTGGCATGGCTCATGGCCGAAGGACGCTGAGCAAATCTTGCCCATGACCTCATGACTCTGAGCTGGCCTTCCACCCCTGGTGGCTCTGGCGGTGAGTGGTTGGTCTGCGTCGGCATTTGAGAGGCCAGAGGGGTAAGTATGGTAGTAGCAGATGATGGGTTGGTTTAGCGAGAAATGTTTTGTTGTGGGAGCCTATTACTTGATTGCTCTTGGCCTCTTGATTTAATTTTAGGTCTCAAGTATGAAGAGAAAAAGAGTAATACCACGAGATCTGAGGAGTTTTTGCAACGGTCGCTACTAAAGAAGATGCATTCACAAGATGAGGTTGAGCAAGAGGTAGAGGGAGGTATTCCTCTACTAATCGTGAGTTGTATGCAATCGGGTTGTTTTTGAAGGGCGATGATGGCAAAATGGTCCAAGCATAATTTCACCGTAACTGAAGTTCGTGAGAGTTGAGGTGAGCCTCTGATAATAGAAGATGATGAAGTTATATCCTAAATGAATCAGATTGTAGTGATGAAGACAATGCTGACATGTATCAAATTGAGCATGATTCTGGACTGAATGTTTTGAGACAAGATTCTGGATGGCAAGAATTTCTTACCAAGGTCACTTCTTTTTGTGAGAAGCACAATGTTAAAGTGGTTGACATGAATGGAAAGTATATTCTATGCAAAGATCAAAGCAGTTCTCTGAGGTGCCATTAATTATCACCGGTTTCATCTTGATATGTTTTTGGGTGTCATTGATAGGCAAGTTCAAGAGCTTAATAATAGGTTTGATGAGGTAAACACGAGCTACTTAGATGCATGGCATCATTCAATCCATCCAATTCATTTGTCGCTTTTAATGTTGAGAACTTGGTTAAGCTTGTTGGGTTCTACCCATATGACTTTGAATTTGAAGAAATGAACCGATTTTCGCTTTCGGTTGCACCACTATATCAATGATGTCGAAATGATGAAAACTTCAAAATTTGAGAAGTCTAGCGAGTTGTCTATGATGCTAGTTAAACAAGGAAAGGTTGCTCGGTATGAAATTGTTTATAAACTTCTCAAATTGGTGCTTGTTCTCCTGTTGCAAGCCGCGGTGTTGAGAGGGTCTTTTCTATAATGAATTTGATAAAGAACAAGAGAAGAAGCAAGATGGAAAGAAATATTTGAATGGTTGTTTGGTCACATTGATTGAAAGGGAATTCTTCATGCAAGCTAAGGATAAGGACATCATCGCTCATTTTCAAAGCATTAAGGATCGGAAAGTTGTCCTCGTAACTTGTAAGTTGTAAGCTTTGTTACCATTTTGTTTGTTTTATCCTCTATTTATTTCATATGTTGCCACTTTGATATGTTGATCATTAGTACTTAGTAATGGGACAATTTCAAGTTGTGATCAATTTTATTAATCAATGATCTTGCCACTTAATTACGTGTTATAAAACTATAATTTAGGTTGTCAAAATTTTTTCTTGCCATCTGCAATTTTGAATACCCATGGTCCAAATCTGCGCCCGCCTCTGTCCGTAGCCAGAGCGAAAATCCTTACATATGTAACAAATGATTTTTTTTTAAAAAGATGCATTTTAAAAAAGAACTACACAAATAAATAGTCAAAAAAGAAAATTACTAAACTAGACATCTGTCGCTAATTAATGGACCTGTTGCCATTACAATTGGCGACAGAGACTTCTCTAGTAGCATGCGTCCCCTTCAAACAAGAGCAATCTAGGGATTGAGTCCCAATTGGTGACAGGGAGCGGTAGGGAGCTGAATTGGCGATATAACCCTATTCCATGGGTGACAAGATCTTGTCACCAATTGGAATAACGAGTTTTGTAAAAAAAAACGACTATTTATTTCTGCAATTCTTTTTAAAAATATATTATTTTTTTAAAAAATTCTATAACAAAGATATGTTGACCACATGTGCCCCCTTCAAATAAGAGCAATCCAATGATTCAGTCCCAATTGGCGACATGGAGCGGTAGGGAGCTGAATTGGCGATATGACCCTATTCCATGGGCGACAGGATCTTGTCACCAATTGGAATGACGGGTTTTGTAATTTTTTTACTATTTATTTATGTAATTCTTTTAAAAATATATTATTTTTAAAAAATCTATAACAAAGATATGTTGACCATGAAAATGGCCAACCAGACAGTTGATAATCAAGATGAGCGGGAAGACACCACGGTGTCTTTACACTCAAAAGCAGAGGATCCGTTGTAACTAGTAGTTAACATATCACACATACACATCTATACTATGCTGAAGCAGAGCTTCCTTCATGTGTTTGGCGAGTCCATGGGACCTTGCAAGAGGAAGAGGGATACTGTCTGTGACCGTGAAGGATCCGAAACGAAAATGAATAGAGGTCTCGAGGTAAGATAGGTCACATTCGGTTGAGTTTGTGGTTTGTGGTGTCTCCTTATGTTAGGTTAGGAGAGTTCATATTATATATACATGGTTATATTTAAAGAAAAATGATTTTTAGACCCGGCGTCTTGTGTACTTCGATGCGTTACAGTAGATCCGCTCCTGTCAGTGACCTAGATTCGGAAGAAGACGGGCCATCAAAACCATACACGCATGCATGCCAACGCTTGTGTTCATAGTTGCACACATGGGACAAGTCCCTTGGAAACTCGAACAAGGTGGTTTTTGATAATATTGAGCAAGAAGTCTCTGTATCCTGGACAATTCCATCTGGCCCACCAGGGAGGGCTTTGCATGAAACCTAGCTCAAATGTTAATCAAGTCCTCACTAACAGTTCATCTACAGATTAGTTCTAGCAATCTAGAGTGCAACACTAGGGCAGAATAGAAAAAAGTGCATATATGTCTCTTATAGAGCCGAGCATGAAAATATGGTCTTTTTGGACACTTACAGTGGTGAATCCAAAACTAAAATAGATCAGGTGTTTATAAGACTCGTCTTTTTCTACCTTCAGACTTGATAGTTCACTTTTTCTTTGAATAGATAAAGGTGCTCGAGGGAGTTTCCTCTTTCCCAGCGATAGGGTGGGCGCTAGCTCCGGCTGATCCACGGTTGGATCTGCCTCTTTACACCTGCACATAAATGCACATAAAAGGAAAAGCGTGGCTAGGACTAGGAGAAGCATATACTGTCACGTCGCCACACGCTCTAGTTACACATGGACATGGGCGATCGTTTTCTAGTTTCTACGGGCGGCGCGCACACAGAAATCACAAGCGCACATGCCTCGCATGCACATCACCCATATTCAGGGCTCCGTAACCTGTATTGCACAGTCTCATGGTACGTTTACCAGGATGAGCTGTTTTTTTTATCACAGTGTTTATTGTAGCAATTAATCTGGTGTGTGTTGATCTGTTTGATTAGATAGATAGAATTGGAGAGTCAAATGGCAAGTTAGTATGTTACCACTGCCTTGTAGATAATATTCCGTATCCATGTATCTTCCTTCTGAAAAACCGAGTGTAACGTATCGGCATATCAAAAAGATTCATTATGTGTTCCCTTCATCTAGAATCTTTCTCAAGCATATGAAACAGATTCATTATGTGTTCCCCTGATTTAGAATCTTTCTCAATTGATGAGTGATAGTGTAAATATAATTTCCTCTTTTCCCCTCTTCGGTTCTAGATTTCCTTGTTCACAAGTAGGGCCGCTTATCGAGCTTAACGAGCTATTATCAAGCTGTGTTCGAAATTGATATAGTTCGACCTAAAATTATTTTATTTTTTGTTTAAGTGATTATTTTAAAAGCAAACTAACGAGCCACTATCAAGTCTCATTAACCTTTTTTTTCATTCCAAATTGACTTATTTTAATTTTAACCAATTAACTACCATAATCGAATCAATTTTGATTCAAACCCATAACAATCTTTTTTACCAGCCCTACTCACAAGTGGTTTCAATTTTACCACCAAGACAGATGGTTTCTACACGCCACACGCGCACATAAATCACAAGCGCCCAAAATCCCGCCCTAGATTTTCTTACACCCGTCCGACCGACCAAAATTTAGCCACAAAGCGAAAGCGAAGCGAATGTCCTCATAAGTACGACACCAACATTTATTCCTCATCTATAACGCGTGAATTTTCCCCGATTCATACTGTCATTGAACTGTCTTGTTTGCAACGGGCATTAGCTTAACAATTAGCAAAGCCTAGCCACAAAGTGCAGTCGCAAAGCAAACTACACTTGCGCACTCTCAAGTCTCTAACCAACCACTAGTGACATTCTATTTCTGTATAGCATCATCGTCGTCATCCATGACAGGAGGTGGATATACCAAGCCACACCATTGGCCATTCCATGGCATGGAGCACGCACTCTTTTTTGACTTCTCTTTAGCCTCAGCGCGCAGATTAAACTAAGATAAAAAATAGTCTCTTAATCAAACCGACCTGCACCCGCGCCCCCACCCGTCCCATGTCACTCCCAAGTGGGCCCCGTGCACCCGCGCCGAGCCTGTCAGTGAGCGTAAGAAAATATCAGCGAGGTCGCCGCACCCGGCTCTTAATCAAATCCAATGGAACTTTGACGTCCGCAGGGACAAAGTCTCAACGTTTTTCTCCTTCGCTTCTCTCTCTTGCTTTGTTCTGCTTTCTCTCTCCTCTCGCTTCGCCTCCCTTCTTCTCCACAGAGGCTAAACCAAATCCCATCGCTTCCACACGGAAGAAGAAGAGAGAGGAAAAAAAATAGCAGATTGATTTTTTATTTATTTCTGTTGTTTCGTCCCCCGAGCGCGCGGCGGGGCCTAAACCCTAGCCGGAGCGGAGCCAGCCCGGGCCGCGGCGGCGGCGGCGGCACTGCAACTCGGCAAGTGGCGGCGCCGGCGGACAAGGGTTACTACACTTCTACCGGCAGCGCCGCGCGATTTGCCGCGGATTGAGCTCGGGATCGCCGGATTCCGAGGGGGATTGGCCTGTGCGGAGGTGGCGGCTTGGAGGCGGTGAGTGCGTGGAGTTGCGGCGTGTGTTTGTTTCTCCTGGTGGGTTCGGGGTGACATGGCTGCTGCCGCTGCCGCTTAATTTTGCTTGGCTGGCAAGTTTGGGCGTGGGAAGCTGCGATCTGGGAGGTGTTCGCGAGCTCGGCGTTGCTTAATTCCGCTTGTTTCTGGTGCCGTGGCGTGATTTTTTTGGGTGGATTTGGTGCTGTTTCTCGCTTGGTTGCGGTGGATTTGAGGAGGAGAAGTTCGCTTTTGCTGTTCGTTGATGCTGGTTTCCCGCCGATGTTTTGTAGATTTGTGCAGGGGATGCTGTTCTAGATCTTTGGTTGTGTCCTAAAGTTTCAATCTTTGGTTGTGTTTTCAGGGGATGCTTTCTTCTTCCTGCTCAATTCCGGCGGATCTTGCGGGCGTGCCGGGCTGAAAGGATGGCGAGTTGAGTGGAGACGCTCTCGATCTTGGAGTTGTTTCTGTGGAGCTCGGAGGTCTCCCATTGCCTGCAAAGATGGTGTCGTCGGGGCCGCCGAACCCGATGGGGCCCGGGCAGCCGGTCGGCGCCGCTTCGCTGCTCCGGACGAATTCTAGTCTGCTGAGTGGCGGTCAGCCGGGAATGGGTGGGGGCGGCGGCGTGCTCCCGTCACAGTCCCCGTTCTCTTCTCTCGTCTCCCCGCGCATGCAGTTTGGCGGTAATGGCCTTCTCGGAGGCGCGTCGAATGTCTCGTCCCTGCTCAACCGGCCGTCGTTTGGAAATGGGGGCCCTGTGCCGG
Organism: Phyllostachys edulis; assembly: GCA_036346405.1. Taxonomy (NCBI): domain Eukaryota; kingdom Viridiplantae; phylum Streptophyta; class Magnoliopsida; order Poales; family Poaceae; genus Phyllostachys; species Phyllostachys edulis. The sequence goes on from JAYEVD010000304.1 coordinate 18,837, forward strand.
GTCCAGGGCAAATGCCAGGTGGTGGGCTTCCGATGAGTGCACTCCAGCAGAGAGGGGGACTTGATGGTGCTGGCGATTTGGTTGGCGCGGGAGGGTCTGATCCTCTTTCGTTCCCTTCCTCCTCACATGTTAGTTTGGGCAATCAACTGGGTTCAGATAACCTTCAGCAGCAACCACAGTTGGATGCTGTGCAGGATTTGCACCAGCAGCAGCAACCACTAATGTCTTACAACCAGCAGCAGTTGCCACCGCAGCAGCTCCAACAGCCGCAGGGGACAGTGAAGCTGGAGAATGGTGGCAGCATGGGTGGGGTCAAAATGGAACCGCAGATGGGGCAGTCTGACCAGAACGGCCCAGTCCAGATGATGCGTAGTGCTGGCAATGTAAAACTTGAGCCGCAGCAGTTGCAAGTGTTGAGGAGTTTGGGTGCCGTGAAGATGGAGCAAGCGAGTTCAGACCCATCGGCGTTCCTGCAGCAACAGCAGCAACAACAGCAGCAGCACCACCATTTGTTGCAGCTGACAAAGCAGAACTCTCAAGCTGCTGCTGCTGCTCAACTGAGCCTCTTGCAACAGCAGCGGATCTTGCATATACAGCAGCAGCAGCAGCAGCAACAGCAACAGCAACAACAGATTCTAAAGAATCTGCCTTTACAGAGAAACCAATTACAGCAGCAGCAGCAACAGCAGCAACAACAACAGCATCAGCAGCAGTTATTTCGTCAACAGAGTCTAAACATGAGAACTCCAGGAAAGCCGGCTCCTTACGAGCCAGGAACCTGTGCAAAGAGATTGACCCATTACATGTATCATCAACAAAACAGACCACAAGTAAGTTTTTGTGGTTTGATTCAAATGAGCACTTCGATGCTCCAAGCGAATTCCAGGTGCTTACAACTTAGTGTATCTCCTTGTTCCTTTTGATGCAGGATAATAATATTGAATACTGGAGAAACTTTGTCAATGAGTATTTTGCTCCAAATGCTAAAAAGAGGTGGTGTGTATCTCTCTATGGAAGTGGTCGTCAAACTACTGGAGTTTTCCTCAGGTTTAGTATGCTGCTACCATGGAATCTAGACCCTTTTCATTTTCACATATTTGATTTATGCAATTAAATTCTGGTCTATTATTTAACTGGAGGATGTGGAGTAACACCTAGTATTTCTTGTATATTTTTGCCTTTCAAAATTTTATTTTAAGATTTTCCATGTGACATTGCCCTTGCAGGATGTATGGCACTGTGAGATCTGCAATCGGAAGCCTGGCCGTGGCTTCGGTAAGCATCATTTTACTTTGCACATCTTCCTCTTCACTCATTTTTTTTAATTTGATCTTATGTTACTACCTGTACAGAGACAACAGTTGAGGTCTTACCACGGTTGTGCCAAATCAAATATGCCAGTGGTACCTTGGAAGAACTACTGTATGTCGACATGCCACGTGAATCCCAAAATGCATCTGGTCAGATTGTTTTGGACTATACAAAAGCAATCCAGGAAAGTGTCTTTGAGCAATTGCGTGTGGTACGCGAGGGGCATCTGAGGATAGTTTTTAATCCAGACCTCAAGGTATCATAGTTCAATTTTCCAATTTGTTCTTTCCATCGTAATGGTGGTTCTTTTATATTATTCTCTGATAAGTAGTGCCTTTTGGACTAAAATATTGCACAATCCTGTACTGTTTCCTTTTATTTAAGATTGCATCTTGGGAGTTCTGTGCTAGGCGTCACGAGGAACTTATTCCACGGAGATCAATAATACCTCAGGTATTAAGCCTTTCCTGTGTAAATAGTTTTGCTCACAGGTTGCAGATCTCATTCTGAATTTTCAGTTTTGGTAACAAGGGTTTAATATATTTTGGCACCCTTGATGTTTTATGCAGGTTAGTCAGCTTGGTGCAGTTGTACAAAAATACCAGGCTGCTGTTCAAAATTCAACGAGTTTGTCAACTCAGGACATGCAGAATAATTGCAACTCGTAAGAAGTTTGGCCCTGACGTGCTTAATACTTTTCATCTTCAGTTCTTTGCCAAAACCATTTTTCGTATTCTCTTGCCATTAAATGATTTATCCAACCTGATGCTGCTGCTATCTATTCTTTTATCATTAAATGGTTTATCCACTTCTTTTCTACATGCATATTTGTATCGCCTTTTGAAATTTACCATCTGCCTTCCCTGTAAAGAAGCCCTTTGTGGGGTGGAGCTAATTCTATACTTTTGGAAGTGTGTAACTCCAGATGCATTGGCCCTACCACAGCACTTGATGTCTATTCTACTCAATAGTATTTTGTCAGCCGTAAGAAAACATTTATGCCGTTGCAATAACTTAGTCATCCACTTATTTTACTATTAAGGTATCATCTATGCCGAAATCATTATCATGGTTTTGTTTAGTTTGTAATCAAGCAAAAATGTCAGTGGTGTCGTTGTAATTCACTCATGTTATGGGACTAATGAAAACCGGGTAACTGAGAATTTATAGGGAAAGCGAGAGATGGTATAATATAAAAATGAATATGTTTGAACATTGCATCAAAATGGCTTGCGACGAGACAAAAGTCCTGTTATACTTTATATGCGTGGCAGCATGGCTACTGCAAATGATCTCATCTTGAGATTTTTTAACAATGTGTTATTGACCACCTGCATTGTTATGTTTCTTTACAGCTATATTCTAGGCCATCTCATTTGTAGTCATGTATCTTATGATTCTTACATATCCTGAGTAGATGCTTGGCTGATGTTTATAAAAGTAGATCATTATATGATGTTTCTGTTATGAAGCCTTGCTGATTTTACCTAAAATAAAATTCTAGGAAAGAACGGACAATTAAGGATTACTATAGAATAATAAAGGTGGATCTCAAGACATGTAAGATATTCATGAAAATAATGTGGGTGAGATTCCCTCCTCTACATGGTTAGATAAATGGATCTCATGTTTTAATACAGGGAATACCCTCTGAGTGCCTTCAAACAAGGTACATAACAAAGTATTGTAAGGTGAAAGTGAAACATCTTTCAATTCTTCTTTAATCTTTTTTCCCCACTAGTGTATTCTTTTTGGTGTTACCAAAGGATTTGAAAGATCTATCATGTGAATTTTGGCATGCTCCTTGAAAAGTGAAAACCCTTAAGTACAGTAAACATTTTGTAAAGCTTATTTGTCGCACAGTTTTGAATTGTATATCTACTTTTGTAATCATTTATTGTTAGTGACTATTTAAATCTATGCTAGTGTGAGCTGCCTTCCAAAATGAGGATCCTTGGAGTTGGGAGCTAAGTTGTATACATATGATACACCGGCCTAGCCATTCAGCATTGTATGTCTATTGTGGTTGATTTGGTCTTAGCATGTGACCCTCTAGCTAGGTGCTACCATCACCCATCTGGTCAGTAAGTCAACTTAAATGTAGTCCATCCAAATGTCATCCAATCGTCTACATTGGTAGTTTGCATGGTAGCACTAGATGGTTTTGCACTACTCTTAGACAGGCACTCCTAAAAAATGACATGTATTAACTTAACAAAACTGAATGACACTGCTCTTAGCCAGGCAGTAATGCAACAAGTAACTATACATCTCTTTATACAATTCACAAAATGATGACTAGAACTTGGGCTTGGACAGAGAGAAATTTTTTGGGTGGGGGTAAAATGATTGGTGTTTTCTGCTAGGTGAGCCCAGCGGCCCACTTACATAAACTTTATTTATAATTTACATGAATTTTAGGTAAATGAGCTATTACGAACAGGACCCGAGCAAGCAGGGCTGTGGCCCAACTTGCTTCACAAATGGAAGTGACGTTGTGATTGTTATCATGCTTGCCACCTTTCTTTCATGCCAAGCTAAATCTGGCCTGAGCCTGAACAGCTTACAGGCCTCAAGCTTTTGCACAACCCTATGTGCGATACTCTTGGCCTGGAGATTTAACCCTCTAGTACCAAACCTACGGGTTGCATCTTTCATCCTGAGCAGCAAAATAACTTGGTTTACTGTGCAACATCTTGAAGCTTTGTTAGGAAAATAAATGAGCAAATTGGATAGGTCCTTCACCGCACATATGGTTGCACGCTAAGTAGATGAGGAATTATTGGATCTGCAATTTTTTATGGAAAATATCATTTATTTTTTCCGTAAAAAGAACTCTCTCACGGTGTATGACCAATAAGAAAGTTATCCTATTGAGCATTCTGAATGCAATCTTTAGTCGTAGGTAATGTACACTATACATAGCATTATCCATGAGTACAGCGTAGGCCAGTCATCAGCGCAAATGCAAAGGGTGCTGGAATCGCGAGTGGACGGCCAGTCTAACCGCACATGCACACAGTTACGTTTTTTTTAAATGAGTCTGTTGAGTCTCGAACTCAGGACTTCTTGCCCTAATACAATATTTTCATGCACCGACCAACTCACCCAAAAGCTTATACTGTTAGGGGAAAACGGGTAATTTATACATACTTCAACTGTTGTGCATTTATTATGAGAAGAAAAAGGAAACCTCAACCCAGTGTCTAGGCCTTTGTAAATCCCTAAAATATGGCCCCCTATTTTTGGAGCACCTTGCATTATAGGCATGATTTGCGTATCTGGCTTATCTTTATAAGCTGTAATGGATCAGATTTAAACAAACAATTAGCTGATTAATATGTTGGAGATGGGATTCTGGTTGAATATCACGGTGACTCTGGCACAAGTATAGAAAAATGGAGTTGCCACAGAAAAGATAGCATTATATCTGAGTAGTAGACTTGGGAGTGCGTGCAGGGTACTGGATGTTATGTGATGGTTAGCTCAAGCAGAGGCTTTCACATGTATTCTGTTAGCAATTAGCAACATTATGTTATCGGGTAATTTCCTTCTAGACAACTCACAATCTGTTGACAACAAAAGGCTAGAGTTACGGTATGCTCAAGGAACGGTCGGATATTTATAACAAATGATGCTTGTATGCAATGGGTGCTCTGTTTTGATTTTTTTATGCTATCATTTTAAGCACATTACCTTTTGCTCCTCTGATCACAACTTCTATCTCCTGAAAGAACTTATCAGGATAGAACAGTATATGCTTATCAGGGTAGCACATTAATTGCATTGTTCTTACTTTTCTCGCTGACTATTTCTTTGAATTATTGTTGCCATGCACCAAGTCCCGTCAATTTTTATTTTACTTTTTAGAGTTCATGCAAATTGACCTTATATGCCAATCTTGTATCATTAGGTTTGTGGCATGTGCCCGCCAGTTGGCTAAAGCACTGGAGGTGCCTTTGGTAAATGATTTAGGATACACAAAACGATATGTCCGCTGCCTTCAGGTACACTCTTATCTGATAGTTGTTATTCACCTGTTCTGGTTTTCTGAGCTTTAAACAATTTAAGTTATCGTTTTATTTTATGCAAAATTTTGCGTTTTGTACAGTGTGATTAACATTCTTTGTTGTGACACCTACCAACTTTACCCATATCATTTAAGTTCATTATCTGACCTATTATTTTTGTCATCCAAAACATTGATACTCCCAGATTGCTGAGGTGGTTAACTGTATGAAGGATTTGATTGACTACAGCAGGCAGACTGGATCTGGACCAATCGGTATGACATTTTAATCTTTTTTGTTGGGTCAATCTCATCTCATGTTCTCTTGTACTTTTACAACCAGGGAAGAAAAAACCGGCCGGGCGGTAACTGGGAACGGAAAAACCGGTTTTGGAAATTCAAATTCCAATTTTCGAATTTCGGCTGGTTTTTAAGCAAATTCAAGCGAAATTCGTCCGGATTTTTTCCGGGAAATCCGGTAACCGGTTGGTTTTTTTTTTCACCAGTCCGCAAGCGGGATTTGGTCCGGTATTGGCTTTTGGATCCTTGTTTACAACACCTCCATTAGTTTTGTTTGGATTGTATACTTTAATCACCATTATTTATCAAGTCAAGTTTTTGTTCTGTACAATTTGTAGTCATGCCCCCTAAATATGGTAGGCAAGTTAATATGGTGGGAGAGCATTCAATTTGGTCAGATGAGACAGTAATTATAGTTTCATGCTGGTGTCGATTTGTCACAACTCAACCAGGGATCAAGAAACCAGCAATTTCAAATGTAACGGACCACATCCAGGAACCAGGGATTAGCTGCTAACCGGTTTCCTGAGTTTCCTTATTGCCTTTCCTTTCTCCTTTTTTTCCTTCAGTGGTGTTGTTTATTTATTTTAATCTATTTAATCTTCGATAATACTTATGCATTTCCACTGAAAGAACTTTTAACTACCGCAAAACCGGTGGTGCTACATTGCACCTGGTCCTTACCAGGATGGCGGGATGGCTGGGAACCTGCTGGTTCCTGCTGATTTTTATCCCTGGTCACAAAGCACAGTAGTTTGCTGCTATGCCATTCGTCATGTAGTTTCTAGTCCAACTAGTGTTATTGTAATTTGCTATTGCAATATGTTTGCCTATTTTTAACACCTGCTGTTATTGTTTTCTTCAGATAGCTTGCATAACTTTCCTCGGAGGACATCATCAGGGATCAATCGTCTTCAACCACAGCAGCAACCTCCTGAAGAGCAGCAACCTATTCCCCAGAGTTCTAACCAGAGTGGTCAAAATTCTGCTCCTATGACTGGTGTGCAGGCTTCTGCCTCCGCCAATGCGGATGTGACATCAAATAATTCTCTCAGTTGCGCACCCTCTACATCTGCACCCTCACCATCTGTTGTTGGCCTCCTCCAGAGTTCAATAAATTCTAGACAAGATCATCCAATGAGCAGTACTAATGGTCCGTATAACAGTGGAAATAATGCTGCAATTCCTAAGGTGAACTCCACAAGCTCACTGCAGTCAAATCCTTCTGCCTCTTTCCCTTCCCCGGTGCCTACAACATCCAATAACAATATGATGCCCGCCCCACAGAACACAAACCAACTCAGCTCCCCAACTGCATCATCAAGCTTACCTCTGATGCAGCCACCTGCAACCCGGTCTCAGGAGCCTGAGCCAAATGAGTCCCAAAGCTCGGTTCAGAGAATCTTGCAAGAGATGATGATGTCATCACAAATGAACGGTGTTGTCCAGTCAGGGAATGACATGAAGAGACCAAATGGACTTACCTCTGGTGTTAATGGGTTTAACTGCTTAATTGGTAATGCTGTCACAAATACATCAGGAATGGGAGGAATGGGTTTTGGGGCCATGGGCGGGCTTGGTCCAAATCCATCAGTTAGTGGGCAGAGAACGGCAATGGCAAACAATGCAATGACAATGAGTGGGAGGATGGGAATGAATCACAATGCACATGACCTATCACAGTTAGGCCAACTACAGCATCGGCAGCAGCAGCATGACATAGGGAATCAACTGTTGGGTGGACTCAGAGCAGCAAACAACTTCAATAACCTTCAATATGACTGGAAACCCTCTCAATAGAGTGACTGAAATATTAAAGATCAATATTTTGATGCAGCTGCCCTCACCACGGCTCATTGCTTATGGAGCATCAGTTAAGGTGCCATAACCTCCCCTGGGTCAAAACATTGGGGCTTTGCACTAATGTTGCCATGAAAAGGAATCATAAGCGATAGCAAGCATCTGAGCTGGTCACTGTATTGTAACCGTTTGTTTAGCTGTTTCCCTGTGTATTATGCAACTATAGCACTCTGTTGCCTTCACTTCAGTTATCTTACCGAAAGATAGAGTTAAAGGATTAGAGCCTGCCTGCACCAGCCACCATCGGTGTTGGTGTTTGGTGTTATTTCTCACCCGGAAAAGTTTTCCCTCTCTTTTTTCCTTGTCGGATGACATCCGATCTTGTAATTTATCATCGCCTTAGCAAGCATATGTGCTGATATCTTCTCTTTGCCTGAGAATTCTCTTTGTAGCCTTACTGTACTCTGTTTAAGTTGTCATATTGACTAGTGGAAAAGTATCAGGAATGTTTTCGTAGGCTTGTCGGTTGATCTGACTGGCAAAATTGGCATTCTTTATACTGTGAGTATTTAAATCAATTTGCCTTTTTTTTTTCTTGAGATAAGCAGGTTGGCTTGCATGCTGTTCGTCAGCTTAATGCTGCCCTGTCACCAAGCTACTCACTACAGCAGTATTTTAATTTGCACCATGCGCATGGACACCTACAAGGTATCCTGTGAAATGTCTGAATTAGTTACATGTAAAGTGCAAAATTTGTCAGTTGCAGTATGTTCTGATGTATTTGGACTTCGGAGTGACTAGTGCAGACGGTCCAGAGCAAGCATTTCTCTCTGATATTGTTATGTAAAAGTACCACGGATGACGGATCCGAGGGTCTTCTTGTCACCTGACCTGTGTTACTGCACCCTGTATAGATTGGAATTAGATCAAAGCTCAGCAGTACTTCTGCTTCGCACTAGAATACCAGAGTTACAGCAACAGAATTACCAAACGTTCTTCCTGCAAGTTACAAGCTAGTACAAGCTGCTGCGTGAAAACACACAGCAGGGTGATGATATACATACAACCCACAAGCTAGCCTTCTTGTCCTACCAAGATATGGGGTGACGATCTGATCTGATATTCTGAATTTTTCATCTTGGAGTAGCTGCATTGCATGGCCTAGCTAGGTGGCTAGGCGTCGATGTACTTGTCGACGATGGTTTGGAGGGTGGCCTTGGGAACGGCGCCGATGATGCTCTCCTTCTTCTCGCCGTCCTTGAACACGAGGACGGTGGGGATGCTGCGGATGCCGTAGGTGGAGGCGATGTTGGGGCAGTCGTCCGTGTTCACCTTGCAGCACTTGATCTTGCCGGCGTACTCCTTGGCCAGCTCCGTGATCACCGGGTCGATCATCCGGCACGGCCCGCACCACGGCGCCCAGAAGTCCACCAGCACCGGCGACCCGCTGCCGATCACCATGCTCTCCCAGTTCTTCTCGTCGGCGACTTGCACTGCAGCCACCACCATCACCATCAACAGCAGCAAGAGTTGCAGCAGGTGCAAGGAATTCTTATTTTTCTTGCAATGCCAACTAACTAATTAGTAATTACCGCCTTAATAATGATCAATGATTATTTTGTTGTTGTTGCAAGTTATGCTTTTTTGTTTCAATTAATTAAGAAACTAGTTTGCGGTTGCGTGTGGTGTTGCGCTGCGAAAACTGAGTTAGTCATGGGAACGTAAATGTTTTGTGAGTAGCCATCCCTTTTACTGCCGTTTTCTGAATACACAATCCATATTATGCAAAAACATGCCAAGTCAAGAGATATCTTTACAGTTTAACACTGCACAATCGCGTGAGATTTCTGCTAATAACTGGAATAATCCCAGGAGCAGCATGTGAGGGGAGTAACTAACCACTGAATGTTCACTAAACAAGCCAAAACGAAAACATGAAATTTTCAGACACTACGTCCTCACCTTCATCCACCACATTGGCCTGACAAGCAAAGCGAGATTTCAGCATTCCAACGCGCCTGACCGACAAAACCGACGACGAGGAAGTCGCCGACGGCGCCAGGGAGACGACAGTCCTCCTGGAAACTCCATAGCTGCTGCTGTTACCAGGTGAAGCCTGGGGAGCATGCAGCAGAGCCCAGGTTCTGAAGCATGTCTCCAAAGCCATTCTGCTGCAAATCAAACTAACCAGACTAGAATTAATCCTGCCTAGCTAGCTATCTAGCCAACTGTTCCTTGCACCTTGTCAGTTTTGGTTTGGTGTGTGTTGCCACAGGTAGATTAGAAGAATCCAGGCTGCAACCAACACACACAGCTAGATTAGAAGAATCCAGGCTGCAACCTGCAAAGTTGCAATGGTTGGCGAGGACGAGGATAGGGTGTTGCCACTGTGGATATTTGCAACTCTGGGATTGTGAGGTGGCCAGGGGCTTGTACTCTGTATGTGGATGAGGTTCTTTTGGGGTCACCTGATTTTTGTACCTCCCGCAGCGCGGTTGAGGTGACTTGGCTGCATTGTTTGGATTTTTTTTTAAAATAATATTTTTTCTAAAAAAATAATTACAAAAATATATAGTCACTGCAAACAATTACAAAATGAGTCCCAATTCCATGACAGGACCTCTCCCTCCCTGTCGCCAGTCCAGCCACCTCAACTGGCGATGTAAACCGCCGCCAGCTCAACTAGCTAGAGAAGGTGGCAAACCCGGTAGGCGTGAGGTTCTGTTGGCGAATGAATGGCATGACAGTGACTGTCGGCAGAATTGAATGACGACCCGACGACAATGACCTGGATGACCGATTTGAGAGTGAGAGAGTGACTCTATCGTCACTGAACCCATGACAGAGACTCATTTTTGTAATTGTTTGGGGCGACTATATATTTTTATAATTATCTTTTAAAAAAATATTATTTTAAAAAAAATTCGCATTGTTTGTGTGTCAAAATTGTGCAATGGGAACTGGTATACATTAGTATTGTTTAGATATAAATAGGTGAGCCCAAACTATCATTTTTGGAAAATAATAGAGTTCATGTTGGACTAGTGTGGAATGGGTGGTTGAGAAGGAAATGAACCAAACAGGAGCCAGAACCACTAATTTTAATTGTAGAGAGAACTGATTTACCATGCATGGTTTGAATTTGATTGCAACTACAAAACTAATGGGTGCTTATTGAAATGAGTAACTATTTTTGGGGGCTATGCAAAATAAATGACGCTCAGTCAGATGTGCATAATTGACTTAAAAAAATCGTCATATTGTGCTTGGAAACCGGCGTAGTATGTAATTAGAGGAACTAGAAGGAATACGTTGGATGGGTTACAGTTTGTCAAACCTATATAATTAGGGAAAATTAGCTCAGTGACATCGTGTTAAAGCTTAATCGGAGGAACGACACTCTGTTCGTGATGCACTGGAAAATAACATCGCGAACAAGAAAAATTAGATGAATGACATCACCGTCGATTACTTTCGTTTCAAAGATTTTTTAAATATAGCGAGCTCAAAAATTATTAATTTTTTGTGGAGTCTCGAAATAGTTTAATTACTTGTGTATTTTTTTAAAAAAATTTTATACGTCATGATTTTGTCTCTAAAATTCTTTTAAGTATAACGTTTGTAGGAATTTTCTAATATAGAAAATGAGGTTCAAACATTATGAAAAATTTGTTTCAGGCTCCTTAATTAATGGACTTGATTGTATAATCTTTCTAGAATTTTTACAAAAATAATTAATGCAATTTCATAATGTCCTTACATTATGAATATTAGACTCTCACACAAATGGACATTATTAAATTGCAATACTTAATTTTGTAAAATTCTAGAAAAATTACACAATTAAGTCCACTATGTAAGGAGCCCGAAAGAATAATTTCATAATGTTTGGATCTCATTTTTTATATTAGAAAATTCCTACAAATAGTATATTAAATGAATTTTAGAGACAAAATCAGAATGTATAAAGTTTTTTTTTAAAAAATACACAAGTAATTAAATTGTGTCAGAAGGCTCCACAAAAAAATTGATAATTTTTTGAGCTCAGTTTCTATATTTAAAAAATTCTAGAAACGAAGTAATCAAGGCGATGTTATTCGCTCTATTTTTTCTTGTTCGCGATGTTATTTTCCAATACACATTTAACGGAGTGTCGTCTCCGACACGCTTCTAACGCGATGTCACTAAGCTAACGTTTCATAGTTGGCATCTCATGCATCAGGCGCCGCCCGAGGTAGTTGGCATCTCATTGGCATCAGGTTGAAATTTTTCTTACTCTCAAATTTTACTATGGCTTGAAATCATAAAAACATCTATAAGCCGCTAATCAACGCTATTAAAGACCATCAAGCGCATAAAACATAGCCGATAGAAATTCTCTAAGCAGTTTGCTCAATTATTAATCCATAATCCAAACTTAATCAAACGTGAATAATTCGTGATGGTGTGCAACCAAGCTTATGACTATCCCTCCCATGCATGAAGTTTGTGCAAGAGGTACCTAAAAATACAAACAAACAACAAGAGTGAGTCCAAAACTCAGCAAAGTATAATTAATAAGACAATTCATAACACAACTACATCACCATCATCCAATCACAATTCTTTAATAAACCAAGCCATATGCTTATGTAATGCAAATGCACAAGTGCAACTTCTCTTTTCTCTTTGCATATACCGGTAATACGGAGTATGCATCCGTCGATGCATACCCATACCTGTGCTAGAAGCACAGGGACCATAAGCCCACATTCCACGAGTGTGGGGACCTCAAGCCAGTCTAATACATGACGGGGACCTCAAAATCAATGCTTGGTCACCACGTGACCAAGCCTCAAAGATGATAACATGATGCATATGAATCAATTCTTTTATCCAATATAAACATGTATTATCCAGCAGCAACATACATGAATAAAGAGCATACTCATACTTCTAGCATTCATGATCAGCGACATACACATCATTCTAGAATCCATGAGTAGAGAATATACACATACTCCAGCGATCATGAACAATCACTCTTAACTATTCTATCACTAATTGTACTTGCCTCAACCGTGCGAAGATTGATGATGCGAAGAGGGCGTTGCCCCCGGAATCAAACCCCCACCTAAATAATTTTAACAAACACACTAAGATAATAATTCTGGACTAAACATTGCTAGAAACAAATATGTAACTCACTACGCTCCCTAGCGCAACCCAAAACTCCAAATCCCATAACATCAGTCTGTCCCCAAAACAGACAGTCCTCTTCTAAAAATCATAACGTTTCATTCAGAGATCCAAAAGGGGTGTTCTTTGATTCTCTAGAAAGCTTATTAATTGATCTACATAAACCTAGTTGGTGAGCTTTCCAGATTCAGCCATCTTCTATCCTTACCAAACAGATTAACATAACAACTAAATCTTGTCAGGGGTTCTGGACAGCGAGACTAAAACTCACGTATCTTTCAGTACAATTATCTAAAATTTACGTTCTCTATCTTTCTGGGAACCTTATAAAAATACCTACAACTTTTATTTTGGTGAGATCTTCTAAATAATTCATTAACTATTTTCTAATGACCGATTAACATTAACTGTCAGAATTATGACAGAATCACAGAACAACGACGCTACAAAAATCATATACCCTGATCCGCTCATCCAAACGACCTGATCCAAGACTCTACGGAAAGCTAGCGATGTCACTCACAACTCTCTAGGAGACGGCCAGGTCAGAATCCGCAATTATCATCCTCAAATCTGTTGGCCACTACAGACTGCCCTAAACCGATCTAATACCGACATTGGCTAAATACAAGATTACACTACTATTCGAATGAGATCAGGGGTTACCCTTGGAGAACCGCTGATGAACGTCAAAACCATCCTGTGATACCTCTCCTTCCTTTCTCTCGTCTTCTCTTCCTTCCTTCCTCTCCTTCTCCTTCTTCTTTCTCTTCCTTCCTCGCCGGCCTTCCCGGTGATCCTCCTCGGCAAAGAAAATGCAAAGAAGAGAGCAGCTTTACAAAGAATCCTCATGCATCGATTTCTCTCTCTACCGCATGCACTAATTTCTCTCTCCTCTTTCTCTCTTGGTCGCTAGCACACAACACCCAAGCAAAAATCTACCTGCAAAGACACACATGCATTAAGGCACACGATGCAAAGAAGTAGCAAGAAGATGCATGTTGCACGAAAGCAGAGGGTCGGGCGCTACTGGGTAGAAGCCAGCAACAAGGAAGGTGGCGACTGTTGGTTGGGGGGAAGGGGAGGGGCGCAAGGGGAAGGGGTGAGCTAGGGTTTGGTCTACCCCTTTTAAGCCTGTTCTCACTTGGGCCAAAGTGCTATGGGCCAAAGGCCCGGGTTCTAATACTCCACCTAAATTCTGAATTCTTCCTTTCTATTTCTATTTAATTTTCGTACTAATCACTTATTTGTTTTATTTTTTTTGGGTATTACATTCTACCCCCCTTAACATAATTCGACCCCAAATTCTAAACGTCATTTTAGCAAAAGAACAACTGCCTCTAAAACGAAACAACAATTAACATGTACCAGTCGCGAACAAGTCCGGATTTTTTGCTCGTGCATGCAAGACTCCAGCTCCCAAGTCACTTCTCGCTCACACGGATGCGCCCATGGCACCTCAACGGATACCAATGTCTTATGCCTCAACGCTCGTTCCGACCTCTCCAGTATACATACCTAACGAGACTCAGACGTGAGGTCTTACTCGCTGGTCAATGGCTCTAACGAAACCTCAAACTCCGAATTTCAAAGGTACTCACTCAGCACCAGAACATACCAAACGTTGCGTACACCGCGTATGGACCCAAGACGGTTATAGCGATACACCAACTTCCTAATCCCCGCAATTGGCGAAAACAAACCAGTGTACCTTGGGCCAACTCCCCTTTGGTACTAAAGCACACAACATGCACAACACACATGGAACTCTTGTCCCACTCCTCAATCGATTTCTTCATCTAACAAGGAGCACCTCCTTTAACCAGGAACACATAACAGAACTCGCTTCAAACAAGTCTTTTATAACCAGAACCCAATTGGAAATAACGGATTCTCATCGCGACCACGAAATGGCAACTTCACACTAAAAGGGTCAAATTCAAAAGCGAAGATTCATCATGAAATCCCTTCCGCTTTCTAAATAGGCAGTTTACAAATAAACACCATATAAGCCAAAAGAGAAACCACTCAAATACCCAAATCAAATACTTTCTTTATTCTTCTTGAGCCGGAAAAAACCACATTGCCAACATAAAGTCAACTCAAATTGCACATTATCTCCGCTATAAAAACCCAACTCAAACAAGAACTAATAAAGCACTTCTCTACTCAAGAAAACATTCTTTTCTCAGATGTTCTTTTAAGAAATAAACCCTTTCCCAAATCATGGGTTCTCAAAGCATCACACTAACTCCTTCCTATTAACCGACAATCCCAAAACGATACTCAAACAGAAAGAGCAACCACACTTATTTAGAGGGACTACTAATCCACAAAAGGATTCTCTAGTCCACTCCTATACCAAAGGAATTATTTGACAAATGGTTCCCAACACCTCAATAAAGATTTTTGTCACCCACAACCACATCACCTCATTCTGTTAACGATAATCAACTTGAAATTCTCAGCACACATGCTCATTTACTATACCCAAAGGATTCTATCAATGATCAAAATACTATTTGGAATCCACTTTTGTTCTTCTACTTATACACATAATATTGGGCCTCCAAGTTCCTAGCATAAAAATGCAAAGCCCAAATCCAACCTCCAAGTCTCCTACAATGAATTTCTGGTATAATTGATAGGAAATCCTCAAATTTAGTTTTTTTTCTTCTAAAATTCCACACAACTTAAACAATAACCTCAGTCATTAATAACAACATTCCTCACTAACCAAGTAACTGCCCAAGGCGATTCACTTCACCAATCTTGGACCTTCACTAAACCACACCATGCAAATTCACCTACACGACCACAATATAGCCATTCGCTATACCCTAACTAATTGACCAAGATTCAACATACACAATCACTAACGTCAATAAATAAATATATTCTTGACCAAATTATCCTTAGAGATAATCTTACTCTCAGAGGGTTACTCACTAAGGCCGAGTCATACTTGACAATAACTTAACAATCCTTGCTATCCCATTAATTAACACGATGATTAGATTTCTCTACACTACTACTCTCATTAAACTACACCATCATAATTCTTCTACACAACCTTAACGAGTACCCAATTGTGATACTCTAATAAATTGATCAAGATTTCCATACTTTCTAATTCTAATGCTCCGCCAGACTGATCAAAAGATCTTGGACCACATCTCGCTATAGGTTCTACTAGTTGCGACAACGTAATCAGTTAGATCCAAAGACAAACATTCTATTTAAATCAAATCCTTTCCAAGAATTATTCTAATAAATCGATTTATTACTCAATACCTCTCAAACAACTTGACACCTAAAGGCTCACAAAATCATCTACTAGACCACCACTATCTAGTTGCCATTATACATCCGAAAAGACTTTGCAACACAAATCGGTTAATCTTTTCTTAGAAGAAGAGGCAAATAGAAATAAATTTCAGCACATAGAAAAATGTTACCCCTTACAGTAGATACGAGATCAAGGGAAATAGTCAAATATCAATGATCTCGGAAAATAAAAGATGAGATCATAGATGAGGGCACACGTCCCACAAGCAAAGAATATCAAACCTCAAACGAGAGTAAAACATTGCTATTGAAATTCAGGAAACTCTTATGGGCAAAACAGAAAATTTAGGCAAACTTCAATAAACTGCAAGTTACAAAACTTGACTTCAATCTCAAATACTTCTACTTCACTCTTTCCTTTAACAAAGAAGGCAACTTTATTTGATTATAGAATCACCATGCCAACTCCAACAAGAAGAGATTTGAAGACCACAACACATGAATCACTTAATGACCAGTAGAACTTTCCAACACATCATTATGCTCGAACCAATTTCAGCTACCACATAAATTTTGAACTCCAAAAGATCATGAATTTAAAACTCAAAACAGTTCTTCTAAACGGTATCATAGAAGACGATCAAATTACTTTCTCTATAAAAGAATAAACATCACTATCACATTACTAATAATTTTAATAACCTCAATATCATACATTCTTATTGAGAATCATCAAACCTTATTACCCCACCCTAAAACTTTCCAAAAGAAACACAATATATTACTTCATAATTTTTCTATTATCTCAATAAAACTTCATCAACTACTTAATCTAGGGAAAACCTATTACACAAGCCACAAGGTTGAAACAAATCTCTTTAACAAGATCATGCTATCAAATAACAATTTCAAGAAGGCACGCTTATCGAGACCACTTATTCATTCATCCACTCAACCATTAGTGTTGCTCAACACCCACTTCAACTATCATTAACAATTGACAATTATATTTATCACGTATGCAAATAGGGTCCTACTTCTATTTGTAGTCACATAACCATTTATAAACACAGAGTCAACGTTCCACTTTATGCTCAGAGTTTAGGGCAAAATATAATTAAATATTTAATAACATCATCTCCTATAAAATAGGGTTACACAAGGTACTACCTCAACATTCATCTAATCCGATTTACATGTTTCAATCTAGCAATTATGTATGATAATCAAGTACCCAGCTTATGAAAATTTCTGGATTAATATCCTCTAAGGCAACGTTCAAACACATCCTTAACATAACCATCACTAATGGGTAGATTAATCCACTGGGACCCATTACTCCAAATTATCCAATAAATTTACCAAATTCCACAATCTTAATGATCAGACCAAATCATCAATAACTCACACCTCTTAATAAATCTCAAATTCCTAATAGGTATAAACATACCTTTAATCACAGTTCATGAAGAACTACTAGAAGACAACATCAACTTAATCGATTTCACTTCCAAGAATACTAGTTAAGATTAATCACGTACCATGCCATTGACCCAACTTGGTACCCATACCATATCAATTATCTTCCATGCTTACAACCTCTCACTTAACACAACAAAACATCACAAAAGAGTTTTGGCACTTTCTTTCCGAAAGAAGAAGCATTGAACTTCATTACTCAAATTAATATCAAAGAAGTACATGGGCCAAAACTCCACATGATAAAGAACTTGCAAAAGATAATTTCTATTATCCAAAATGCCAAGCGAAAAAATGAGTCACGCTTCACACCATGAAGACAAAACTCCCATGAAGGGACTAACCTTGCAAATCAACAACGTTCACAAGTAGCAAAAGTATCTCAATAGTCAAAAAAAATAATAATTGTTTCAAAGAACAAATAAAGACCAATTGAAACCCATCAACTGTATTATAACCACCATTCAAGGAAAGTTCCTCAATCGCAAGAAACTACAACCAGAAAACCAAATACAAACTCAAGGAAGACAACAACTTCCCCAAATAACTCATCTCCAACCTCGGTAACTAAATTACTCGAGAAAAACCATCACTATCCCCATACCACAAACAGTGGTACAACTTGGCTATGCCCATGACCACAACCAATCTCTACCCCTCGACATGCGCCACCCTCACTCATAATAATCATAGAATCATATTATAGGAATATAAGATCATCTTATAGCAGGAATCATCAACACAACATAACGGAAGCGTAAATGCAATGCTTGACCCATCCCATCCTACTGTGCACCAGTGTGTCAAGTTTTTAAGTTAATTAACTGTAATACCCTGAATTTCGATTAGAGAGAATTTAATCAGGAAAAGGTTTATTAGTGTAATACCCTTTTCCCCCTTCCCACTCCAAGCCGCCACCCCTCTTTGATGTCGCCCCCATCCTTCCCTATCCTGGTGCCGCCCCATCTCCCTTGGTGCCGTCCCTGCCATTGGAGCCTTCCCTCCTCGCCCTTGGAGCTCCTCGCTGCCGGCCAACACGAGGGAAGGAAGAGGACAGCAGCGCTGCCGGTCAAAAGAAAGGAAGAAAGAGGGAGGAGAAGAAGGGTCTTCTTCGTGGGGGATCGATCAGCGTCTCCCTAAAGGTTCTACAAGGGTAATGATGGATTCCCCTCGCTGTTTAGTTTGTAATAGATGCGAATTCGATTAGTTTGATTGGATCGATTTGCTGCTACTAGTAGTTCGGTTCTGTCCAGAATGTTGCGCGGTTGATATCATGTTCATAGAGGCCGAATTTGAGATGTCCATCTCCTAGAGTTTTATAGGAATTGTTCTTAGCTTTCCGTTGCCGCCAAGAACACTCAATTCGGATTTACAGTTCAACAGATATGGTATAATCTTTACTGCTGTCCTGAATTCCTGACGTGAGTTAACTGTCAATTTGTCTTTTAAGATATGATTAAGTTAAGGGCAATTTCAGGGTTTCCACCCAACTAGGTTGTTGTAGAATTTTTTTTAACCTCTCCCGATTGATAAAGAACATTCAATTTGGGGTTTTAGAACAAAAGATATGGCTATTTCTCTACTGCTATGTGGTTCTGTTAGACAGTTTGGGTGTTCGACTTTCATAGGACTGTTAACATGGATTTTTGGCTGAATTGGGAGATCTCGCCAACTAGACTTTTGTAGGTATTTTCGTTATGTTTCCTTATGATCTGAGCTCACCTCGTTTCGAGTCTCAGATCAAAAGTTATGATTTATTTAATACTGCTGTCCAGATTGTTGTCCTGCTAGATTTGTCGGTTTAATAGAGTAGATCGACTTTGTGAACCTTGGGCTTAGGATGTTGCGATTAAGAGTTTCGAATGACGTCCGATTCACGTGGTTCCTTATTCAAGTATTTAATTTGTGTAGGAGGGGGAATTTCTAGTGTAGCAGCATCCGTCTTGCCTCATAACGCTTCGCAGAGCGGAAGACAAGTACATTGTAATTCTTATTGTTGGTGAATGCTGAGTGTTTGTTGTTCATACTGTTATTTCTATGATCCATGAGTAGATTCAATGCTATATGTTCCTTTCATATTCGTTAATCCATGTTTAAAGAGAAGATGCCTTTCATTATTCATTAATCATTCCATTCATATATTGTTCATGTTTTAAAGACCCATCAATTCCAGTATGGGCACGTAAGACCCACCATTCCAATATGGGCAGATTTGGATCCCCGTATGAAACGTTCTTCATACGGGCCTTGGATCCTCGCATTTTGTTAAATACGGGCCTAAGTGAGCATCGACGGGTGTGTCACTGGCTATACCGGTATAAGCAGAAGTGTAGTCCATTCATTCCATTCATTCATATGTTCTTTCAGTTCTATGTTCATATTCTTTAATGATACTGTCTTGTTCATATTCTTTGTATTTCATATTATTCATTGTACTTGCTGAGTCTTGGACTCATTCTTGCATGTGTTTGTTATTCTAGGTGATCGCTGATGATGGCATTCCTGGGAGGGAGTAGACGCACATAATACATTCACTTCACAATATTCAAGTTTCAATAATATGATTTTGTCCCTGTCTTTCATTCGTTAAGTGATAAACTGTAATAAATAGAGTTTGATGATGGATGATATCTTTCTCTATGTTAAGGTTGAATAAATAACTGCTTGTGATCCTTGATTACTCTTTTGATATAATTATCTTAGTGGATTCAGTAGGCTTGAATAATTGAAATTTGTGAACTGTTGTTGGTTTCAGATTATATTCTTGCATTCGTTCTATTATATGTTGATCTCCTGATGCTATTAGTTGAGATATTGTTGAAAAGTACTCCGTATTGATGTTGTATGTTAGTCCTTTAGGTAACATCTTGGCTTCCGAATAGCCAGGGTGTTACAATTGGTACCATGTGACCAAGCCTCAAAGATGATAACATGATGCATATGAATCAATTCTTTTACTCAACATAAACATGTATTAGTCAGCAGCAATATACATGAAT
The DNA here is from genome assembly GCA_036346405.1 of Phyllostachys edulis. Taxonomy (NCBI): domain Eukaryota; kingdom Viridiplantae; phylum Streptophyta; class Magnoliopsida; order Poales; family Poaceae; genus Phyllostachys; species Phyllostachys edulis. Next base: position 39,201 of record JAYEVD010000304.1, read on the forward strand.
AAAGAGCATACTCATACTTCTAGCATTCATGATCAGCGACATACACATCATTCTAGCATCCATGAGTAGAGAATATACACATACTCCGGCGATCATGAACAATCACTCTTAACTATTCTATCACTAATTGTAGTTGCCTCAACCGTGTGAAGATTGATGACGCGAAGAGGGCGCTGCCCCCGGAATCAAACCCCCACCTGAATAATTTTAACAGACACTCTAAGATAATAATTCTGGACCAAACATTGCTAGAAACAAATATGTAACTCACTACGCTCCCTAGCGCAACCCAAACTCCAAATCCCATAACATCAGTCTGTCCCCAAAACAGACATTCCTCTTCTAAAAATCATAACTTTTCATCCAAAGATCCAAAAGGGGTGTTCTTTGATTCTCTAGAAAGCTTATTAATTTATATACATAAACCTAGTTGGTGAGCTTTCCAGATTCAGCCATCTTCTATCCTTACCAAACAGATTAACAGAACAACTAAATCTTGTCAGGGGTTCTGGACAGTGAGACTAAAACTCATGTATCTTTCAGTACAATTATCTAAAATTTACATTCTCTAGCTTTATGGGAACCTTATAAAAATACCTACAACTTTCGTTTTGGTGAGATCTTCTAAATAATTTATTAACTATTTGCTAATGACCGATTAACATTAATTGTCAGAATTATGACAGAACCACAGAACAACGACGCTACGAAAATCATATACCCTGATCCGCTTATCCAAACGACATGATCCAAGACTCTACGGAAAGCTAGCGACCTCACCCACAACTCTTTAGGAGACAGCCAGGTCAGAATCCACAATTATCATCCTCAAATCTGTCGCCACTATAGACTGCCCTAAACTGATCTAATACCGACATTGCCTAAATACAAGATTACACTACTATTCGAATGAGATCAGGGGTTACCCTTGGAGAACCGCTGATGAACGTCAAAACCATCCCATGATCCATCTCCTTCCTTTCTCCCGTCTTCTCTTCCTTCCTCTCCTTCTCCTTCTTCTTTCTCTTCCTTCCTCGCTGGCCTTCCCTGGTGATCCTCCTCGACAGCAAAAATGCAGCAGCAGTAGTAGCAGTAGTTTACAAAGAATCCTCATGCACTGATTTCTCTCTCTCATCTGCATGCACTAATTTCTCTCTCTCTCTCTCTCTCTCTCTCTCTCGGCTGCTAGCACACAACACCCAAGCAAAAATCTACTAGCAAAGACACACATGCATTAAGGCACACGATGCAAAGATGCATCGCACGCATAAGGCAGAGGGTCAAGGCTACACAAGGTGGCTCGCAACAGGAAGGTGGTGGCTGGATGGGGAGAAGGGGAGGGGCGCAAGGGGAAGGGAGGAGCTAGGGTTTGGTCTCCCCCTTTTAAGCCTGTTCTCACTTGGGCCAAAGTGCTATGGGCCAAAGGCCCGGGTACTAATACTCCACCTAAATTCTGAATTCTTTCTTTCTATCTCTATTTAATTTTCGTACTAATCACTTATTTGTTTTATTTTTTTTAAATGGGGTGTTACAGATCCACCCGGTGTTGCTCTTCCTCCAATCCGGAGATGGCGAGCACCAAACCACTCATAACCGCCTGCGTCTTCTCACAACTTTCTTTGATAATATCACTGGCACATGCAACTCCTCCAAGCCGTCTAGGTGTTGGCAAACACCAAGAGTAACAAGTCGGAGACGCTCACTTGAATGAATCAAGTATCTAAGATCAATGAATACACAATCCACTACCTAATGCAACACATGCATTTAAGGTTTGCCCTCTAAGCTCACTAAGTGCAACACATGCACATAAGAGATGAGAGGGTTTGCTCTTTGCTCAAGGGAATGAATATAACCAGCAACAACAATCCCACAATCGGCCAAGGTGGGTATTTATAGCTGTTGGACCGAAAAGGCGACTAGAGGGGGGAGGGTGAATAGGAGCACGCTCACTTTTTCACAAAGGTCAGATTCAACTCCAATCTCACTCCAGTAGCTATAGAAGCTATGAAGATCAATCTACAAGTACAGCAGAAGACTTGTATTGAATCTAAACCAAAACCCCAAAGCAAAAGATCAAACGAGGTTCAAACCCTAAAGGGCGGTCGATCGGCCGGCGGCTTATGGGCGGTCAGATCAAGGGCGGTCTCGACCGGCGTTATAACTTCTGGTCCGACCGATTTCGCCTGTAACAAAAGAACAAAATTAAAACTCAAAGCTCAAGTCGATCTAACTTTTGATCCGTGAGGGCAAACTCCACGAAACTTGACACACACCTTCTCAAAGATATTTGGAACCTGTTCCAATCAGAGATCGTGAAGATCCAAGCCAAATTTCCTATCTTTTTCAGTTTGAACGAAGGTGGTTCAAAAACCGAGTCAAAACAAAAATATGATCTAAAGACTTGCTCGTGGGTGATTGATGATCAAGATGATTTTAGATGGGTTCGCACATGTCACAGCAAGTTAGATCAAGGCAAGAAACCAAGCAAAAACTCGCGTATTAAAGAAAGACCACAAATCACCAAATAGAGAGAAAGAAAGCAAATAGACTCATCTTTGAGGGAACTTTCCTTGGATTGATTTGATATGGTATTGGTTTACAGCCACTCCATCAATGGAGGACAAAGACTCAATACATGAGCATGAAATCAAATCCAACTCTCTAGAACCCTAACCTCCACTAATCCTCTCCCTAAGCAAACTAGGGTTTCAAACACAATGAAAGGGTTGAGGGGGGTGCAGCCACCTCCATCCTCTATTTATAGTGGAGGCTTAGACCTTCTAGAAGATTGAACCCTAATAGGCTCCCGTTAAGGCCCAAAACAAACGGGACACATACGCACGTCTTTTAAAGCGCCGTCTTCATTGCTTGACCTAATCCTCTTCACCTTGCGCATCTTGCGCCGTGAGTTGGCAAAAGGTCACCAAGGCGGTATTTGATGAAATTACCAAAATACCCCTTCTCGATCTTTTTGCAAAGACCAAGTCCCAACTGCGTGAAGCACCTCCCATGCCGCCACGTAGGTTGATCCAATGCTCTCATCATGCTCAGAAGTCTCTCCCATCCGGCCCATCGAAACCACCATGGCACTTGTACCGACCCCACACCGCTTGATCCAACCCGTCAGACCGAATCGCTCTGTTCGGTCATCTTTGTCCTCTTGCACCATGCTTGACTCCATTGACCTCACCCGCATCCTCGATCGTTTCGGACCTCGGCTCTCCAAGCTTAGTCCCGATTATCTCGCCGCTGACCGTCTATTGACCTCCAAGCAACCTACACATCAATAGACAAAGAAATCGAATCCGGGAACAAATTCTTCACAACTTGACTCACGTTAGTCAAAACATGCATCATGCAACACATATGCCATGAAACCCATGAACTTGACCTAACCCAACAATCATCGCCACCAGTTGGCCGATGAGATAAGTGAAAACCGGTCAAACCGCCACTTTGGCTTGGCCCGACGCCCCATGGAGTTAGCCAAAATCCACTCGAGGTGGCTGGTCTGACCACCAAAATGGCCGGTCGGACCGCTGGTCGGGCCGATCACGCGCTCAACGCCGGCCGATCAAGACTGACCGACAAGATTCTCAACTTTGCGAAAACGTGTTTCGACAAACCGTCAGAAGTTTACATTGCCAATTGTAACATCATCCTAAGATCTCGCATATCCCCATGATATCCACAATCTCCCCTTGATGAACACATTGGCAATTTTCCAAAATGCAAATTTACAGTTTGAAAAGTAAAACACGTCGTTTTCGCACAAAGGCACAACTTGGTCCAAATACAAGAGAAAGCAAAGGAAAAGACCAAGTTGGCTTCAGAATGGAATAGGCAAGTGAGATACGGCAAAAGAAAGTGAGAAAGCTTCATTTTCCAGTAAAGGGCGAAATCTCACTTAAGGTCCATATGAAAGAACAATTGTTCGATATGACCTTTGATCATTGTGAGGATCAAGAATTGCAATTCAAGTTCAGAAGTAGCAATAAGACCATAAGAACGCAAATAAGAAACTCCCCTCACTATGATCCTCAAAATTCAGAAAATCTCAAACTTTTTCGTAACTCCCCTTTTTCTCCCCTTTTTCAACTATCTTCTCCCCCTTTGACAATGGAGTCATCAAGGAATCACGCCTTCCTCTCGTCCAGAGATAACAAATGCAGAATGAGGAAAAAAACATAAGAAGGAGCATGTATGAAATGGAATGGAGTGGCTTCATTTTTTTATAGTTTTCAATTTTTGATTATAAGAAGCTTTGGAGATTACCCAAAAGAACAAGCTAGCATTTCTAAAATTGCACAAACAACATATCAAGCCTAACAGCGCTAGCAAGATCATAATAAGACATATATATCAAAGCTACGCTAGAAGGTTCAATGAAAAGCAATAAATTTGATGAATTTAAGCAAAGCTTCAAATCTAGCAAGTTCGTCAACAAGGATCCTAAAATGATAGTGGCCATGTCAAAATGTCAATGTGAGATCAAAAAGCTAACAATGACCACATTAAGAGACAAACAGGTCCTGAAATGAATCATTTTGCTCAATTTTCTCAAACGCCCATTTTTCAACAGTTTTTCATTTGCAATGAATATTGAAGTTGACTAATGGTCTAACTTAGTGAAAAGATGTTGGACTAGGAGCCATCCACAAACTCTTCCTAAGCTTCGACCAGAAGTTGATTAAAGGTATATCTTAGTGAAGAAGATCCTGGACTAGGAGCCATCCACAAACTCTTCCTAAGCTTCTACAGTATGACAAATCTTGAGGTTCTTGTCGGTTTGACAAGCAAATTCCCCATGAGATCGTCTGAATCATCAAACTATCTCCAAGTTTATGTCTATGACATGCAGTTTCGTAAGAGTAGTTTGGCACAATTTAAGCATAAGACAATCTTGAAATTGATTTTTCATTTTTCATTTGCACAAGAGCATTTTTAGATTCTCAGAAACACAAGAAACTCAAGTAATGATCAATTTTAGATTCAAGAGCTAACAAAGCAATTTTGACAGGGCCAATGTCACAAAAGGAGCACTATTGCGCAACTAACTAAAACATCTACAGATTGCAGTTTTTTAGTCCGAGTTGTCTTAAAGTTCTAGCTCATACAACAAAGACTTCGCTACACATGTAAAAGCATGATAATTCTAGCAAGTCAAAGAACTAGACATGTCATTGAGCAAGAATTGAAATACTAAAGCTCCAAAGGGTAATACGCAAAGCTTCATCAATTTTAAAAGATAAGCAGAAAGCTTATATTACAATGCATCTTTTTGTATTTTTCATGTGAATGTAATATGATACAATGAGATGCAAGAAAAGCTCAAAAAGCCTAAAAAGATAAAAAAGATCAACAAGTTCAAAAGAAAATCAAGAAAAGATCAAATGAACAAGATGAGATCAGAAAAGATCAAACTCCCCCTCAAACCAACTCATAGGGATAAATTACCCCTAACTGACTCCTCAAGGTGGCAAACCTTGTTGGGTCTAAAGGATTGGTGAGGATATCAGCCAACTGAACCTCAGACTCTACAAAATGTAGCACAATATCGCCCTTCTCAACATGGTCTCTAAGGAAGTGATAGCGAATATCTATGTGCTTGGTCCTAAAATGTTGCACTGGGTTCTTAGCAATGTTAATAGCAGAAGTGTTATCACAGAAAAGAGGAACACTAGCAAAGGTTAACCGAAAATCCTTAAGAGTGGAGACCATCCACAAAATCGACTACAAAGAACTAGCTAGCAGACTACATATTCAAACTTTAGCAAGGATTGTGCAATGTAAGACCGCTTCTAGAAGACCAAGAGACAAGAGAAGTGCCTAAGAAATGACATGTGCCAGAAGTACTCTTCCTATCTAGTCGGCAGCCCGCAAAATCAGAATAAGAAAACCCCCGAATGGACAAAGAAGACGAGCAGGAAAACCAAATGCCATACTGAATGGTAGAGTGTAAATACCTGAAGATGCGCTTAACGGCTTGGCGATGTGAAGTCCTCGGAGACGCCTGAAACCTCGCGCAGAGGCAGACCGTGAAGTAGATGTCCGGTCTTGAGGCCGTTAGGTATAGGAGAGAGCCGATCATGCTGCGGTACTCGCGTTGATCCACGGCTTCTCCTTCCTCATCTGGATCCAAAGCAGTCGAAGTCGCCATGGGAGTAGCAATCGGCTTGCAGTCACCCATCTCAAAACGCTTGAGCAAATCCTTGGTGTACTTCGTTTGATGGATGAAGATCCCTTCCTTGCACTGCTTGATTTGTAGCCCCAAAAAGTAATTGAGTTCTCCCATCATGCTCATCTCAAATTCCCTGGACATGGTCTCAGAAAAACTATAAACAAGAGCATTAGATGAACCACCAAAGATAATATCATCAACATAAATCTGAACAAGCAGGAAGTCATTGCCATGCCTAAGAATGAAAAAAGTCTTATCAACTTTTCCCATTTCAAAATCATTCTTAAGCAAGAAAGTCTTAAGCCTATCATACCAAGCTCTAGGGGCTTGCTTAAGACCATACAAGGCTTTGGATAGCTTGTAAACACGATCAGGATGCTTGGGATTCTCAAAGCCAGGGGGTTATCTAACATGCACTTCCTCCTCTATAAAACCATTCAAAAAGGCACTCTTAACATCCATTTGATGTAACCTAAAACCTTTAGATGCAGCAAATGCAAGCAACATGCGAATGGCTTCTAGTCTAGCAACAGAGCGAAGGTTTCATCAAAATCTAACCCTTAACTGGCTAAAGCCCTCGAGCTACCAATCTAGCCTTGTTCCTAACCACGTAACCATCCTCATTTTGTTTATTTTTGAACACCCAACGGTTCCTATAACATTATGATCACTAGGAGGTTCTACAAGGTTCCAAACTTTATTTCTTTCAAAATTCTCTAACTCCTCATGCATGGCATTGACCCAACTAGCATCGATAAAGCATGTGATATATCTTTGGGTTCAAAAGAAGCTACAAATGCAGAGTGAGAGAAAAGACTCGGATCATGATACCGGAGCGAGTGACTCGCTCATGGAGATTACCAATCATCTGATCTGGAGGGTGTTGCTTCTGAATGTGCAAAGGAGCGCCTGGGGGAGATAGCGTCTCCTCGACCTCCGTAGGAACTGCTGATGAAGAAGTCGCAACAGGAGCCTCAATTGGAGGTGAAGCAGTCGTAGCAGGTTCTGGAGCTTGGGTAGCTTGCACAGGAACCTTAGCAACAGGTGGAGGAGCAGTATCAAGTTCATCCTCATCTTCTTCAACAAAAATGCTCTCTGTCACCTTAGCTTGTCCACAAGAGCGACGTCCTTGAGAATGAAATTGTCGTTCACCCTGATCAATCCAGTTCCTTCGATTCGCCCTTGTGTATCATCTCCGAAGGTGATGAAGTCATCACCCTTCGACCGCGTGAAGGAAGTGAACCATCTTGAGTCTCCGGTCATGTGGCGTGAACAGCCGGAGTCGACGAACCATGTGTTCTTCCTCCTTCTGCGGCGATCCTGAAAAATCAAAGCACAAAAGAATGATGTGTCTCAATACTGGGGTTAGTTAAAAGCGACTTGGGAACCCAAAGATCGAGACACACGCCTCATGAGTAGTATGCAAAGCAGAAGTGCTATCCTTGATTTTATTTGCAGTTCTATTATGAGCAATGGTTACACGAACATGAGATGCATCCTGTCTAGGAACATGATGATGAGCATGTGCAACAAATCCTAGACCAGGTTTCTTCTTTTCTAAGTGACCATGTCTCATAAAAGCTCTAGGTTGATTAGATGAAATTCTAGCAATATTTCTCCTAGCATTTTTCAACCTACGCCAACAGAACTCTACCAAATGTCCACTCTTCTTGCAATAGGTGCAATGGTATTTAGTACCACTGGGAGAAGCACCTTTTGCCTCAAAAGAAGGTTCGACAAACCCTGCAGATTTAAAAACAGTTTTTGTAGGTTGGGTTTTGAATTCAACTAAGCCTTTTTCCAAGACTTGAATGACATTAGGCTTGGATGTGTCCTGGGCAGAATTGTATCATAAACCTTGCTTCTTATAAGGAGATTTAGGCGTGTCCAGAAGCATGTTTAACTGTTTCTTACCTTTAGAGAATTTTTCTAGTGTGTCCTTAAGGTAAGCATTTTCTTTTCCAAAGTTGACACATGATTCACAAGTCTTGGTCTTAATGGCTCTAGCATGTTTCTCCTTAAGATGAGCAACTTCAAGCTTATAGACTGCACAAGAGGCACAAGGTGTAGACTCAATTGTGTTCTTAAGCTTGGCATATTTAGCTCTAACTGTTTCTAAAATGTCCTTAACTTCATGTTCACATTCTATGCAGAAAGAGCAAAAGCTAGATTTAACATTACCAGAAGCATCCAACTTGCTAGACTCTACGCATTTTTCACCTGGAGCAGATTTAACATCAATTAGCTCAGTCCTAGCATTTTCAAGTTGATGCAAAGCAATATCATGAGCAGATTGCAGTTTAGCAAATTCAGAATGTAAAGCATGGCAAGAGGAACATTCATCAGATTCAAGAGTCTTAGCATTTGTAAGTTCTAATGTCAAATTATCTACTTGTGACTCTAAGTCCTTATTCCTAGCCATGGTAAACTCTAAGGCCTTATCCTGACTCATGAGTTGCTCAAACATGTCATCACATCTAGCAGAAAGAACATCATAGGAGGGAGGTACCTCATCATTGTCATTGATGTCGACGATGTCGGCCATGAAGCACATGCCGGTGAAGTCCTTGGCCTTCCCTTTCTTGTCTTGAGGGAGCTCCTCCTCCTTGTCCTCCTTGCTCCCAGAGTCCACATCGCTCATGGATTTCTCTCCAAAAGCGGCAAGGACCCGGTGAGCGGCCTTCATGAGCTTAGCAGCATTGTACTTGGGCTTGTTCTCTTGAGGCTTCTTCCAAGCTGGCTTTTCCTCTTTGTGATTGCTCTTACCTTTCAGCTTGGAGCAGTTTGCCCGGATATGATATAGCTCTCCACACTCATAGCATGTCACAGGGCCACCTCTCTTCTTGTTTCTAACATTGTTATATGCCCATATGACTTTTTTGACTAAAAGAGCTAAATCAGCCTTAGGAAGACTCTCAAACTCTTCTCCTTGAACAGCAGATAAACAAGCAAGAGAAAAAACCAGAAGAAGAATCAGAAAAACCATCAGGAGTCCCTTTGAGGGGATCAGCCACCAAAGCCATGTTATCCTTCTTAGGAAGGCTACCTCTTGATCTCATGAGTTTTGAGCTTGCTATAAAGCAGCTCCAAAGTGAGAGTAGAGAGATCGACGTTCTCCTTAATGGCAGAGCCTTGATCTCCCACTCCTTGGTGTTGATTGCAGCCAAGAGGTGGGTGGTATTCTCGATTGAGAGTACTCAATGTCAATGACTCTCATCGATTGATCACCTTGTTAAAGCGAGTAAAACGCGTCATCGATGCTCTCACGGGACGATCTCGAATTTGTTATACTCTCGCTAGTGGTATCTGGCGACTTGCTTGATCTCGGGACGATCCCTTATGGTAAGTTTCGAGGGTGTGCCAAATCTCATGTGCGGTCTCAAGGTTGCAAATCCGATCGTACTCCTATCTACCAAGCCCAGCATATAGAAGGTTCTTTGCCTTGTTGTTGTTTGCCAAGAGGGTTCTTGGAAGCCAAGCAAACCGGGCAAAATGAGCGGGGCTCGAACAACCTCCCATATAGCTTGTCCTTCGCTCTCAAGGAAGACTCGCATGCGATTCTTCCAATAGGCATAGTCGAGCTCATTGAAGACATATGGCTTGGTCGAGTACTTATCCATTGACAAGTTCAGTGACCGGTTAAGATCAAGATTGAACTAACCGGGCTCTGATACCACTTGTTGGACCGAAAAGGCGACTAGAGAGGGGGTGAATAGGAGCACGCTCACTTTTTCACAAAGGTCAGATTCAACTCCAATCTCACTCTAGCAGCTATAGAAGCTATGAAGATCAATCTACAAGTACAGCGGAAGACTTGTATTAAATCTAAACCAAAACCCCAAAGCAAAAGATCAAACGAGGTTCAAACCTAAAGGGCGGTCGGGGCGGCTTATGGTGGTCGAGGCGAAGGCAATGTCTGACCGTGATTATAACTTCAGTCGACCGATTTCATCGAGAATAGAAGAACAGCAAAACTCAAAGCTCAAGTCGATCTAACTTTTGATCCGTGAGGGCAAACTCACGAAACTTGACACACACCACAAAGATATTTGGAACCTATTCCAATCGGAGACTTGCTCGTGGGTGATTGATGATCAAGATGATCCTAGATGGGTTCCCACATGTCACAGCAAGTTATATCAAGGCAAGAAACCAAGTAAAAACTCGCGGATTAAAGAAAGACCACAAATCACCAAATAGAGAGAAAGAAAGCAAATAGACTCATCTTTGAGGGAACTTTCTTTGGATTGATTTGATATGGTATTGGTTTACAGCCACTCCATCAATGGAGGATAAAGACTCAATACATGAGCACGAAATCAAATCCAACTCTCTAGAACCCTAACCTCCACTAATCCTCTCCCTAAGCAAACTAGGGTTTCAAACACAATGAAAGGGTTGAGGGGGTGCAGCTACCTCCCTCCTCTATTTATAGTGGAGGCTTAGACCTTCTAGAAGATTGAACCCTAATGGCCTCCCGTTAAGGCCCAAAACAAACTTGGGGTTAAGCTAATCGGACGGGCTAATATTAGGATAAAGTATTGTAAAAACCCTGTGATAATCGCTTAGTCGCACGCCTAAGGAAGCGTGTCATGGCCGAGATTATAAGTTGATTATCTCATGTGGGGTCAAGCTGTACAACCTCTGCAGAGTGTAAAACTATTTGAATAGCTGTGCCCATGGTCAAGTGTGGGCAAGGTGCATTTTCACATGGTAGAATTTGGTTTTGATTTCAAAAGAGTGAATTTTGGGAACCAGGAGCAGTTAGGACTCTTGGGTTGTTTACTGGTAACTAGAGCCAGTTGGACAGTTAGAGCCCTATCCTTTGAACCTTGACAGCTAGAGCCTTTATGCTAGTAGTTGGTAGCTAGAACCTCCACTAGTGATACAGTTAATTTATTTATTGAAACTACTTTTTGGTCAAGTGTGCTTTATGAAAATTATTTAAACTTAAAATATTGCTTTGTGCAAAAGAACCATATAAGCCTAATTTGTTAAAGCTATGCATATGCATTTTTCCTAAGACTCGCGGAGTACTTTATGTACTCAAATGCTACACTCAAATAAATCTTAGAAGCCTTCAATGATGTCGTGGATGACTACGACTAGTTTGTCTGCGGGTTTGATGAAGGACAGCTGGAGTACTAGGCCGCGCTCCCCAGTCCACCACTCGAAGTTTACTCTTTTGCTATTTCCGCTGCTGCAAGACTAAAGGTCTTTTAACCTCTTTTTTGTAATAAGTGGTCATAAGGCCAGTACTCAGTTGTTTATCAATGGTGTTTCCACTGTGTGCACTAGCTACTGATCATGGGACTGGTGTAGAAATATACAAAGGGTTCGGATGCAGAAATCCGGTCTCGACAGACTGGAAGGTAGGTTTTCTTCTTTTCTTTGCCTCCACCTGGATCTAGTACTTGCACAATCCATTCAATTCCTTGGATCTATCATCGCATTTGGATTTTAGCACATGATCCACCAATCATAGCCTCCTATTTTTGCATCCAAAAACATGAAATTGAGCTTTAAAATTCAAATATACTACGTCGATTTTAGGTCTTGAATAATTACATTAGACACATGAACATCTGGAAGATTTCTATTTTCTTCTCATGTTGAGCACAACATCGAAGTTCCAGGGTGCATTGGCACAGATACATGTAGACACATCTCAGTTTCGTGGCCTTGTCTTCACTTTCATCAAAGTTGCAGAGTGCATTGGCACCGCATTGTGCCTTAACATGAAGATTGGGGATAACAAAAGCATGTTGTAGAAGGTTTCATGTTCCAGAGTGCATTGACACATCTCAATTTTGTAGTAGTTGAATGTTACATGTTGAATTAAATCACAAATCGTTTTCATGTTCTTGAATGTTCTTATATCATCTTGGTAGTCAGCCATAATTGTTTTCTTTGATTGCCCTATGTAAATGTTGCTTTCAGTTCTATATAGACAACTAGAGAGAACATTTTAGTTCTATATATTGCTAAGTTTATTCTGTAATGCCTAGTTACTACTTGTGCTAAAAAATATTTGCTTGCAACAGATCAGTGTCCTAAGTAGATCACAGTTTGAGATTTCCTTCCTACCAGGTTCGAATCGTACCCCTCCTCTTCTTTGCTTGGTTTTGTTTTTTGAGTTTTGGCATGAATTAGTATTGAGATCTGATTCCATTGCAACCCGATTTGATGTTTCTAGTCCATGCTTGTAGATAGTGCCATGGCATAACATTTGTACTGCATCCATTTCTGAGTCTGTTTCAAATGGTTCCACAGTATCCTATTATGCTCCCCAGTAGCTTTGTGACTGCATCCATTTCTGCATCAATAGTATGCTATTATGTTCTCCAGTAGCTGGAGACAATTTAGCCAAACTATATTTATCTAAGATGTTGTTTGGAGCTATACATTACAAAACTAGATGCATGCACATTATGGCACAGTTGAAATCTGGTGTTACACATTAAGCAGCAAAGCTTTAATAAAATAAAATCTCTTCGAATCTAAATTGTTGTTGTGTAGCAAGTGGAGACCATTGTTGTGGTACCTGTTAGTAGCTCATTTTGTAGTACTTGTGCAATGATGCTATTTTTGCATGCAAGTTGTACTGCATCTTTGGTTTCATTTGCGTCAATTTTGATGGAAAAATTTCGAGAATTTCTGAAGATGGTGCTCTGAATGCTTGTTTTAAAAAATCTGACATTACTTTTTGGTTATGGTTGCTTATAATTGAAACTGTCAACTTCAGTTATTTGCTTAGAATCTTATTTGTGGCATGGTGTGATGGGTGTATTTAATTTTGTTTTGGTGCTAGATCTTTGCTAATGGCTGCTAACCTAGTTCTTATGAACTTCTTGTCAACATCTTGCATGAGAAATGTTTTACTCAATAGGCTAATTCACAATATGTTACATCTGCATGTATTAGCAAATGAACACTAGAAAGGAGCTCATTAGGAAATTTATGCTTGAGGAAGAAGAGGAGGACAATGAGTTGTTTCTTGTCTTGGTTCCTACTTTGCTTTCATGCCTTTATGACGAAAAAAGACCAGTCCACACATCAGCTCTTACCAGCGCTAAAAAAGTTAAGGAGATCTTAGAAAGCCATAAGAGTTGGTGTATGGTTGAGTTCTGGATGGAGCCAGAAATATTCAGGGCTACATCAGATTTTCTTAGAAGGGAGGGTTTGATGCATGACACAAGGGGCGTTACCGTCAAGCAGCTAGGGATGTTTATGTACATGATTTCTCATAATGCTAGCAACCAAAAACTTCAGAAAGCATTCCGACATAGCGGTGAAACAATTCATAGGAAAATAAAGGAAATCTTTGATATAATTCTAGCTCTAACTCATAGGTTTGTCAAGCTCCCAAGTTCGAACCAAACTCATATGAAAATTGTATCCGATCGATGATTTTGGCCTTATTTTCAAGTAAGCCATACACACTAGACGCCTAACTTTTCCCAAGATTTTTCTATACTTAATTTACTATGTTTATGCGCAGAACTGTATTGGTGCTATTGATGGCACACATATCCCCATCACTATTGCTGAAGAGAAAGCGACTCCTTATAGGAATAGGAAAGGAACCTTGTCTCAAAATGTGATGCTAGCTTGTGACTTTGATCCGAACTTCACATTTATTTCATGTGGATGGGAAGGGTCAGCATCAGATGCAGGAGTCCTTCGATCTGCTATTAGTAAGGGTTTTTGGGTTCCTGAGGGTAAATTCTATCTTGTGGATAGTGGGTACGCAAACACACTTTCTTTTCTTGCCCCATATCGAGGAGTCCGATACTATATTGGTGCATTCAGGAGGCATTTTGTTACTAACTATATTCTTTTTTTGCGTTCAATAGGATCATCCAAAGATGAAGAAGTTCCGCAACAAGTCCTTCCCTCTCTTTAACTACCAAGCATCATTGTATGAAGGTGAAGTTCAACTACATTGTTTCAATTCATGCTTCAATGTTCATTTCATCATTTCCTGATTCCATTAATCATACATGTTCTCATGTTTAGTGCATCTATACATGCATGCTAGTATATACTTCATATTTCTTCTGTTTTGTTGTGATATAAAAGAACTATAGAAGGAACCTGTCGACGATCGAATCGCCGATCTTATGAAAATGAAAGAGGAAAATGACGTGAAATATCCTGGGATGGAATGGGAGCCGCTCTTTATTGATATGAACTAGATTTACAAGACCTGACTAGGCACTACCCTGAATACACTGAATGTGAGGAATGTCTAATTAAGTAATCAGGCTTAGACTCTAAGTCTGAGACTGACTGTCTTGCTTCTAATTCACTGCTTAGGCTTCTGTGTTTGTCTTCTCTTGTTTTCTGTTGTCTTTGTCCCTTCGTCTTCTGCGCTCCACCCTTAAATAACTCCTGAAGAGGTGGCGATTTACGGAGAAGGCGTCCTCGGTGAAACGTTACGGACGGGTTAAAGCGGTAAAGCGATTAACAGTGTGCCAACTTCCTCGCGGTTGTCTGTAAGATACTTAACCGTAGGATAATTAATTGTTAGTGTCTCAGGATTATATCATCGCACGGTTTGGAACATATAACACGTGTTCCATTCATCATACGGTAAGAAATGCCAGTTCATAGCTTTTTCGAGCAGCTACCTGGTTGGAGCCTAGGCAAAAAGCCTTGTTCGACCAGAGTATCCATCGTGTAACCTCTGGAATCCTCACGACCAGTGAGGTCGTTAGCCTTAGGGGTTACAACCATGAAGACGTATGGTCTTCTGTGTATTAAATTAATACATAGAGTTTTTAATCCTCGTCAGCTAGCCCCTGAACTTTAAATGAACATGTCGTATGTATACCTTTATCCGATGAAGTCATATCGGGCAGACCCCCATTTAATATCGTGATATACGAAGCGGTCTGTGTTCACTTTAAAGTTGAGAACTTGCCTTGGGAACCGAAGAGTTTTTCTGTCCGTTTGAACAAAAAAGAAGCTTTTGCCCGTTGGACTTTTGTGGGAAACTTCCGATCGTAATTAAAAGATTAGAAGCTATAAAATCCCCATCGCCAGGCTTTTAGAATTGTTACGCTTCCAGATCCCCTTTTGATCCCCTTCAGCTTCTTGCCAAGAGAAATCCTTTAGACCCCTTTCTTGTTCTTCCGACCACAAAGCCTCCTACGACCATACTCATCCTTAAGGATTTTCATCATGTCGGAGCAAATCACGAAGTGGTTGCCTTTGGAATTGAGCAAGAAAAAACTTGAGGTGTTGGAGAGGATCGGGATGCTTCCAAACAAGAATCTGATCAAATAGAGATCGGCGATCGGAGAGCATTTTTCGAGCCGCGAAGATGGAGAAATCCCCGTTTTCCTCGCCTACATAGAATGTGGGCTAAGGTTGCCGGTACACAAATTCCTCCTCCACGTTCTTGAGTATTACAGGGTAGAACTGGTAAATTTGGCTCCGAATTCCATCGCCAATATCGATATTTTCACCTATTTGTGTGAGGCATACAGGGAGTGCCACCGAATTTGAGGCTCTTGGTATTTCTACCGAATGGTGATGGGGAGATCCTGGCGACTCTGGAGAATGTACATTGCGCCTTCACGACGGAAGGCCGATGAGTACATCCATATATACTCGAAATCCTCGTGGTCGTCATGGAAGAAGAACCTGGTTCTACATGGCGATTCTGAGACGATGGGCTCTACTTGGCGGAATTAGAGCAAATGAAAACCCAAGTGGAGGAAGACCGTGGAGAAGGCGGGGTGGTGGGAAGATGGGTGGATGCCATCCACGACACTGCGAGTCAAGGGCTTGACCTCCGGCATGTGGTGAGGATTTCACCAAGCGTCAGATTAGCCTGAAGCTTCGAACTCATTCCCTGCTTTGGTCCATTGGTTGTGATGAAGCTATCTCAGGAGGTGGTAAGTCTTTGAGATAAACTCCGACCAGTATTTTTTATTTGATTAATGTACTACCTTAAAACCTGTCCATATTTTGTTTGCTCTCCTTTTCTTTTAAAGGTCTTTCCCCTGAGGAAATTAGAGAGCAGATCGAGTTGATTTGTGCGAGGAGCACGGAGAGAAAGGTGGATTTCTGAAATCTTGGCCATAGCTCCTATTTGAAGAGGCAGCAAGGCTTAAGGTAGATAATCAAAATTCCTTTTATCATGTATATATATTCTTGATCAAAATTTTGATCATGCTCTATTTTTGTAGTCGGTCGGATTGCGAATCACACAAACTGGTGAGGATCAACATCCCACCGTGGTTCCGACTGACTCGTGCCCAGATGCACTAGAAGAAGATGAATCTCCCGAGGTAATAGAACACTTCAGATGGATATATATGCAGTTTAGATAAAAGATTTCATCACCTAACCAAGTTCGTTTTTTGATTTAGGTGGAGAAGGCTGAAGGCCGTGATGCACGACTATGGAGGCCGTAGATCGCACCGTCGTTCACGGCCAGGACAGCTTGTTTGAAACAAGCTGAGTGCGGAGGTTGGTGAAATCACTTCGTCCACGGATGGTCAAGGGCGCAATCTTTGACGAACTAATCGAGGGCATCGCTTGAGCATCTTGTTGGAGGATGCACGGATTTGACCAACCACAGTCGGAACGGGCAAGCAAAATTGGAAGAAAAGAAAAGGAAGGGTGGCGGCTGAGTTTACTCTTCCGCTTCAAAGTCAAATCTAGAAAATTAACTAGGTATGTACAAATGAAATTGGTCGTATAAGTGCATACCTTTAATAATTCCTTGATTATTTGGTATTTTGAACTTCCTTCTTCGCTTTGCATAGGTCTTGGTGTTCCAGTTGTTTCGACCGGACTCCTCGAGGACCGAGCACTCATGGAGGTCCTGACGAGTGCTTCGAGGATAGAGCTCTGAGGAAAAAGTGGTCAAGAAAAGCCCCGGCAGTGTCAAGGCCAACATTTGAAATTTGGACCCATCGGTGGTTCCAACCTGCGAGAGGAAAGACCTCGAAGACCCTCAACGAGTTCGACCCATGTTGGTGGTTCCTCCCAACCTAATCAATTCCCTTTTCGTCCTCGATTTATTGAGGATGAGGATCTTAACGAGGCTTAGGAAAAGATATCGGATCATCAAATCAAGACAAATCCTGATATGATATTTGCCAATTATAATGATGTGGCAATCCGGGTAAGTATCTGCAACCAGTTCTATAGTACTTCAAAAGTTTACAAGGAACTTAAAGAGGAAAAATACTATTTGTGCATCATCTGGTCGAGAACTTTGCTGTGGTCGGAGGACTGACCCAGCGAATTAAGGACTTAGAGAAAAAACACTCCGAATTGGAAAGTAAGAACTTCCTACTTAACTTTTTTTCTTTCTTTAAAACTTTGCCCTTCTCTAACTATTCTCCCTTATCGTATTCGATAGATTTGGAGAAAATGAGAGAAGAGATCGTGGTTGAGAAAGCCAGGACAGCTCTGCTTAAAGAAGAAATTAAAGCTAGAGACCAGTCGATCGCTGAAGCGACGACCAGCAATGAAACACTTAACAAAAGAATTGAAGGTAATGTGTCGTAAACTTGACTTATTATCTTCCTTCAATTATGTTTGTGTTTATCAATCGTTTCACTCTTGTGAAACAAGCATAAGCTTATTTGAATGAGCGAGAAGACTACGAAATTTGAGCGAGGATAAGGAGGCGGCTCTTGTGCAAAGTATTGATGAAAAGATTCTATTCTTGAACAAGATGATCTTTGATATGGGATCAGGATCAAGTCTGCCTACTTTAAGAGATCCAATAGAGAAAATGAACTACTTGGGTCAACTTCTAGAGGATCTTAATAATCTGCTCAAGACTACTCGGAAGAACTATGCCCAGACCATGAAAGTAGGCGTCTAACGGCTTCCGACCCCTCCATTAATCTCCAAGCTATTGAAGAAGACTTCAACTGCCTACCTGACGAGGCGACCAAATTCATGGAAGAACTCAGGCCACTCGGAGACAAAGTTGTAGAGGTGATGGAGGTCGGATCTCCATCAAGCAGTAATTAGTCTGGAAATATTTCTAGAGTAGGCCCCTGCAAATGTAAAAATATTGAATATGTATAAAACTTACCTTTTATGTCGTTAACAATGCTTTTGTTTATCCTGTTGACTTTTAAAATTCTCATATACTTCCTAGCCCCCGACTGCTTTATAGTAGAAGAACTTTACTATACAAGCAAGTAGCCAAGAAAGAGAATGAAAGTCGAAACCATTTTTTCGAAGGTATGTGCTGATGTTAAGACAAAACCGATCGTACTAGGAAATCACTGTAGTCGGAACCAGCGTATGATTTCGACTAGTTATAGATCCTTGCTTGTCATAATCGAAATACCAATCAAAAATTGTATATGGTCGGAAAAAAGACCTTGTTGTATTTGACATAAGAAGAAATGCAAAAATGTATGCAACAAATTATAAGTGAACTTTGTTTATATCTATTATCTCAAAGTCTGGTCGGAAGGAATGCTTAGACACGAAGTCATATAACATATTTAAGTGAAAGCGTGTTCAAGCTCTTTATCCGATTGGTAGCGAGGATCATAAGAAAAAGAACCGTCGCTAGGAAGCTCCTTCGATTAAGGCGAGAACCACGTGCTTAAAAAAGAGAGACTTCGACTAGGAGGTTTTTAGTGTACCAGACCAAGAGCAGGACAAGAAAAGAGCGCGAATCTTGAAATAATGAAATATAATCTTCATAATCTTAAGCATATCATTCAATATATAAAGTTATTTGTATGATGCTCGATTACTCATATATTTCTTTAAGAAAAGAGTGTTGTCGCGCGTGGGAATCATTTAGAGAATGCTCACGACTAGGACCAATACAGCGTATGACATAGAAGTCGTTGCCATAGAGTAACAGAGATCCTTGAAAAGGATGTCAGAGAGAAGATTGTCTTCTCCGACCAGTTTAAATTAACAATAAAGAACGACCAGAGTATAGGTATATATATATAAGCAAGGTTACTTTTCTTAATGAATAAATGAATTTATTGAAATTGAAAGAATTAAAAGAATGTAAAATAATTAAACATAGAATTTACGCAATTGATCAATGTTCCACGAATTTGACAAAATTTGACCATCAGACATAGCTAGTCGTACGGAACCTGGTCAGGTAACTTCGACCACAGTGTAAGGACCTTCCTACTTGGGAGAAAGTTTATTGTGATTTGCTTGGTTCTGAATTTTTCTAAGAACCAAATCACCTACAGCAAGGCTGCGAGATTGCACCTTATGACTGTGGTACCTTCGCATGGCTTGTTGATAGACTGCTGATCGTACAAGGGCTTGGTTTCGTCGTTCTTCAAGGAAATTGACGTCGTCGAGTCTTCGTTCATTCTGATTGTTTTTGTTAAAACGATCAGTTCGAGTAGAGCCAATTTTGAGTTCTGGAGGAAGTATGGCTTCAACACCATAAACCAAAAAGAATGGTGTTCACCGGTCGCACGACTGGTCGTGGTTCGGATGGCCAATAATACAGATGGGAGTTCTTGAACCCAAGCTCTTGACCGTTTGATTAACTGGTCAAATACTCGGCGTTTGATCCCTTGCATAATGATACCATTAGCCCGCTCAACTTCTCCATTGCTCTGTGGATGAGCAACAGAAGCAAAATGAACTTTGACACCAAGTCCATCGCAGAATTCTTGAAATTGACTACTAGAGAACTGGGCACCATTATCTGTGATTATACGACTGGGTACACCAAATCGTGTGATCACATTTTTCATGAGGAATCTCTTAGTGGGCTCAGTTGTTGTTTTAACAACTGGCTCGGCCTCGATCCATTTTGTAAATGTGTCAATCGTGATGAAAAGGAATTCGAAGCCCTCGGGTGCTCTTGAGAAAGGTCCCAAAATGTCCAGTCCCCAGGTTGCAAAAGGCCAAGAAAGAGGAATTGTTTGTAAGGCTTGTGCTGGCTGATGTACTTGTCGGCTATGAAACTGACATTGTACACACTTCGTCACAAGCTCTTTTGCATCATGAAGGGTAGTTGGCCAGTAATATCCTTACCTGAAGGCTTTACCGACCAGAGTTCTGTAGGAATGATGTGCTCCACAGACTCCTTCATGGATTTTGGTTAGCAACTTAATGCCATCCGTTTGAGATATGCATCTCATCAACACTCCATGAGATCCTCGTTTATACAAGGTACGTTCGATTAGAGTGTATGATTTGGCTTTTCGTGCTATACGATCAGCCTCTACATCATCTTCCGGAATTATGTCATGCTGAAGATAATTGCAGATCGATGTCATCCAGTCTCTGCCTTGATCGTGACAACGCCAACCGTCGACGACCTGTGGAGCATCCATGTTCCTTTGATCAGTTTGTACGACCTGTAAAGAATCATGTATGTTCTCGGAAGGCTCGACTACCAAGGGTGAATCGAGTTGCTCGAGAAAAACTCCGGGCGGGACGGTCGACCTCGTGGAGGCCATCCGTGCCAACTGGTCTGCTAGAAAGTTTTCCTTTCTAGGAATATGTTGGATCTAGAAACCGAAGAAGTGCTTTTCGAGTTTCGTACTTCCTTGAGATAAGATGACATCTTGGTACTCGAGCATTGATACTCTTTCCCTACTTGATTCGCTACTAGTTGAGAATCGCCTTTCACTAATGTCTGCGAATCTGAGCGAGCGAAGCTGCTCGAGTCTGCCGATAAACCTTCATATTACGCCACATTATTTGTGGCGAGGAAAATTAACTAGATGGTGTACTTGATGTGTTACTTGATGAGGGATATCAAGACCACTCCACCCCGATCCTTTTAACATCAAGGAACCGAGTCAAAGCACATTGTCCACTCCTCGTGGTGTTAGTACTCGGGCCCTTGGGTGGGTTCAAGGTTTGTCCATTCGGCAATGAATTACGCTATTGCACAGGACTTTATTGCTATTCGTGAAATAAAATGGAGGTCAAACGCCCTAGCTCAACCGCCCATTTTGCTATTAATCTGATGATTCCTGTTTCCAGGACTTGACCAAGGGGATATCCGGTCGATGCGACCACTTTGTGGGCCTAAAAGTAGTGCCTTAGTTTCCTTGAAGACATAAGGAGACCATAGAGCAACTTTTGTACCTGTGGGTATCTTTCCTTTGGTCCATGTAAAACTTCACTTACGTAATAAATTGGTCGTTGGATGTTATCCCTTTCTACGACCAGTACACCGCTTACTGTTTGTGGTGTTGCTGCCACGTAAATTAACAATGTTTCTCCCGATCTTGGAGAGACTAAGACGGGGGTACTCGTAAGGTACTTTTTAAGTTTTTCAAAGGCATCGTTTGCCTCTTTAGTCCACTCGAAACTCCCATGTTTCCGAAGAAGTTTAAAGAAAGGTAATCCTTTTTCCCCTAACCTTGCTATGAAACAACTTAGTGCTGCCATACAGCCGGTTAGTTTTTGGACTTCCTTCTTTGTGGTCGGAGGGCGCATCTGGTTGATGGCCGCTATTTTAACTGGGTTTGCCTCAATACCTCTAGCCGAGACTAGGAAATTGAGCAGTTTTCCAGTAGAAACTCCGAACACACACTTTTCCGGATTCAACTTGAGGTTATGCCTTCTCAAGTTATTGAAAGTTTCTTGTAAGTCAGGGATATGATTGCCAGCATTGGTGGTCTTTACGACCAGATCGTCAACATAAGCTTCTATATTCCGACCTATTTGTGGACTAAAGGTTTTTTGGATCAACCTTTGAAAAGTTCCACCAACGTTTTTGAGACCAAATGACATCTTAACATAACAGTAAGTGCCATATAGGGTGATGAAGGAATTTTTCTCCTCATCTTCTTTACACATATTAATCTGGTGGTACCTTGAATATGCATATAGAAAACTTAGTAACTCACACCCAGAGGTAGAGTCTACGAGTTGGTCAATGCGTGGAAGGGGAAAATCATCATTCGGACAAGCTTTATTAAGGTTTGTAAAGTCGATACACATTCGCCATTTCGCATTATTTTTTCTAACCATTACAGGATTGGCAAGCCATTGAGGGTGGTTGACTTCACGAATAAATCCAGTCTTAAGGAGTTTGTCAATCTCCGACTGGATTGCTTCCTTTCGATCGGGTGCAAAATGTCGCAGCTTCTGCTTGATTGGTTTTTTGTTAGGCTGGAGAGCTAGCCTGTGCTCGATCACCTCCCGGTGGACTCCAAGCATATCGGACGCTTGCCAGGCAAACATGTCTTGATTCACTCAGAGGAAGGAGACGAGCGACTCTTCCTATTTGGGGTCGAGTCTTGCCCCGACCAGAATCTTGCGGGTAAATGAGTCAGTATTTCCTGACCCAGGTGGCGACTTGATATTTGTCGGGAGAAGCGCCTTTGTCGAGTGGTACTTACTTTGTCTGGTCGGAGGGCTTGGGTGTCATCTTCGGTCTCGAGTGTTTGGCCCGCATGGTAGATGGATTAGCCTCTCTGGTCGGAAGTTCATTGACCGATTCAAAGGATTTTCGATCACATCGTAAGCCATTTTTCGATCTCCCGAATAGTGATGACTCCTTTGGCCCCGGTATTTTCGGACTCGATACCGTAATGCGTGGCTATCAAGAACTTTGCTAATGCTTGGGTCGACCAAGAATTTCGTTGTATGTGGATTCAAAGTTTACCACATCAAGCGGAATTTTCTGCTTGAAAGTTATCGAGCCTTCGAGCGTAACGAGGGAAACTTGTCCCTATCGGTTTAGCGGTGGAGCCAGAACTATGCCATGAAAAGCATATTTCACGGTTTCACCTTTGACATGGGGACATGCATCTCTTCTAAAGCTCCATAAATAATATATTCAAAGAACTACCTCTATCTACTAAGACTCGATTAACCCTACAATTATTAATAGTTGGTTCAACAATAATAGGGAACCTACGAGTCGAGTCGAAAGGATGAAGGCGATCGTCTTCTTTGAAGAAATTGTCGTGTCCGACCACTTCGATTGCTTGATAATGGTCGGAGATTCGACTAGGTTGACCTCCGCTCCATGGCCTTGAGATAGCGTTTGGACTCGTATGAAGAAGATCCTCCAAAAAATCATGTTGACCGTGTGTTGGGGATCCTAGTACTCCATCTCTTCGTCGCCATCCTTGTCCTTTTTGGAGCTCGTTTCTCCGGGTTCCTGTATTGCAAGAAATGGTTCTTTACCTGTATAATAATCCTCCAGTTTCTTTTGCGGACTCGGCAGTGCGCAAATCATGCCACGTCTTTGGTGAAGTGGACACCACTTCTTGTTTTTGGAACCCCTCGGTCGGACTTTCGTCTTGCCTCGACGGTGTAGTCCTTTACCCTTCATGAGCTTATCAGAATGGCTAGGACCTCCTTGTAAATGGTCTGCGGTTCTTTTTCTTCTTGAGAGACTTCTTATTCTTTTCTCTGGTTTGTCCAGTGGTGGGAATCTTGTCTTTCCGATCAATAGCTTCACACCACTCGATTGCTTCGCTAGCGATGGCATACTTGTCGGCCATGTCAAAAAAGCTCAGCGGTTATTCTTGGAGGTTCATTGCTATATCCTCCAAGTAACCGCCAATTTCTCAGCACTGTTTTAAAGCACGAATAACAGATGACTCTGTGACTTCGGGTATAGAATTGCGAACCTGGCTAAACCTCTTGATGTATTAACGTAAAGTCTCATCAGAACCCTGCCGGATTCGGTGGAGATCATCCTCCTTCCCAGGGCGGTCGTACGTACCCTGGAAGTTTGCAATTAGAAGATCACAGAGTTGCTCCCAAGTATAGATTGATCTGACCGGTAGGTTCAATAACTTCGACCAAGGCGGACCCTTCGAGCACGGTGGGTAGATAGTTGGCCATCACATTCTCGCCATCGCACCAAGCAGCTCGATGGCGGTGGTATATATTTGGAGAAATTCCAATGGGTTTTGAGTCCCATTGAACTTGTCCAAGTTGGCCAGTCAGAACCGGTTAGGCCAACGCATAGCTTGGAGCCTTGCAGAGAAAGCTCGATAACCTGTGATTGATTCATGGCGTCTTCTCGGGAAGGTCTTTGGATTATGTCGGTTGGAGACCGGTTCCTAAGATTGGAATCTTTGGAACTCCGGTGCCGATCCGATCGTGGACATTGATGTGATGCCTCCGACCAGGCCACTTGATTGAGACGATGTCGGAGATCGTTGAATCCAAGTGGTGGTTCTTCTCGACGTGATGGGGGAGTGGCTACTTGAAATAGCCTTCTCCCCTCGTGACTCCTTTGTCGGAAGCGTTGAGGGGGTCTTGGTATCGATTGTTCCCTAGCATGACCATATTGTCCCCTGCTGAGGGAGGAACGTTAGGATGAAGTCATAGTTTGACTCCCTGAAACCCTTTGTTCCTCAGACGCTTCGTATGTTGCATGGTCTGTTGGAGAATTTTGGATACTTGACCTACGAGCTATACAAAACCTAGAGTTTCTGCTAAAGTAGGATCAGAATTATTTAACATATCTTGAACACGTCGTAAGTTTTGTGCGATTCTATCGAAGGTCTCGGGGGTTCATCTTTCGTCGAGGTGTACTTGGTCTGAACCTTCCCCGACCTTTGGATTTGTTCTATCCTATCAGTTACTCTAGGTGGGGCAATGCCAGGCGAGTTAACTGATTAACGTCGATCAGCTCTGTTGCCTCCGGAAGCTAGTGCCTGATGGCCTGGATCATCTCTAACAACACGTGATGGCATGGTAGAGAATGTAGGACCGTGCAGGGCATCTTGATTTTCATCTCCGATCGCATTGACTTCGTGCTTCCAGCATTGATCTTCCGATGAGCTTCCATCGTAACTAATGGAGAGCTTCTCAGTGCTTCTGCCAGAAGTTTCTACGACGGAGAGTGGTCGGAAATGAGCACCTCCTGAGGTCTTCTCAGCCTGATCCGACGAACTGCCGATCGTATGCTGAGTGTGATCATCCCCACATGGCCTACGACCAGTGGAGGCTTCATCGACACTGTTACCAGGTGTCGGTTGACTCTTGGAATTGCCAGAAGCCATAGGAGAGTAGCTTTCAGCCATAATTTTATCGAGGGTATAGAGATTTTCGAGTGGTGGCGCTGAAATTTCTTCACTTGTTTTGTCGGTCGGAAAGACCAGGCTTGAAGAGGTCCCCTAACATTCCGAGCTGATCGAAATGGCTGGTTCCTCTGATTGCGCCACTGGTAGTGGTGGCGCATCCTCGCCCATCCGCCGACTTTGCTAACGTTAGCGATGTGCGGCCGGAGGAGGAAGAGGAGGATGACATGCCATTTTCTTCCATAGCACGGATGCATCCTTCCAAGTCGAGGTCGGCGTAGTCCGCCAAGTCGAACCAATTCTCCTCATTCCAAACTCGGGCATAGTCGCATGAGCGATTGCGAGAATTTGGGCGAGGTTTGTATGAGCGAGTGTTTTTCTTGAAACTTCGTCTTCTTCCCCTGAGCGGCGCCCGGTTGTCGGCGATCGAATCGCCGATCTTATGAAAATGAAAGAGGAAAATGGCGTGAAATATCACGGGATGGAATGGGGGCGCTCTTTATTGATATGAACTGGATTTACAAGACGACTAGGCACTACCACGAATACTCTTGAATGTGAGGAATGTCTAACTAAGTAATCGGCGTAGACTCTAAATCTGAGGCCCATTGTCTTGCTTCTAATTCCACCGCTTAGGCTTCGTGTTTGTCTTATCTTGTTTTACGTTGTCTGCCCTTCGTCTTACATGCTCCACCCTTAAATAACTCTGAAGAGGTGGCGATTACTTTTGGAGAAAGCGTCCCTAGTGAAAGCGTTACGGTCGGTCGAGCGGTAAAGCGATTAACAGTGTGCCAACTTCCTCGCGCTTATGCGTAAGATGCTTAACCGTAGGGTAGTTAATTGTCGATGTCTCGAGATTATATCATCGCGCGGTTTGGAACATATAACACGTATTCCATTCATCATACGGAAGAAATGCCAGTTCATAGCTTTTCCGAAAGCGACTACAGTGGGAGGCTAGGCACAAAGCCTTGTCCAACTAGAGTATCCATCGTGTAACCTCTGGAATCCTCACGACCAGTGAGGTCGTTAGCCTTAGGGGTTACGACCATGAAGACGTATGGTCTTCTATGTATTAAATTAATACATAGAGGTTTTAATCCTCGTCAGAACCCAAACATATAGCTTAAATATATCTGAAATCTGTGAGGAAAAAAAGTTGAATCTGTACATGCATGCTAGTATATGTCATGATTTAGATTATTTATCATGAACTTCACATTTATTTCATTGCTTATACGGAAATAGGAAGTACAACAACGGGAGATTTTAATTTCGTATCAATTGAACAAATAGAGCCTCCAACTGATCAAGTTATCCCCAATGACAATGATGCTCATGATGTTGGCTTAAACCCTTTTTCTACAAATCTGGAAGGGCAAGCAACATCGAGTGCTCATATAAAAGCCTATGAAGTGGAATGTGCTCCTTCTACTTCGTCTAGACAGAAAGGAGATGATAATGGAAAAAAGAGAAAGCAAAGTCAAATTGTCGGGGTTCTTGAGAGCTACTTGGAGTTCAAGAAGGAGCAAACCAAAAAATTTGAGAACTAAATGAAACAACAAGACATAGTCAGAGTGATGATTTTTTCCATTGGGGAGTGTGTTGCTGTACTAGAATCAATTGAAGACCTAACGGATATGGAGAAGGCAAAGGCACTACGACTCTTCAAATGTGAGCTGAATAGAGAAAATTTTATCAACACCAAAAACCCAAGTGTTCGATTCCTTGGATTAAGAGAGAAATTGCTCCATAAGTAGTCTTTTACTTTCCATTTTTCATCCTGCAGTTGCTTTATATATTAAGCTTCTTGTGTATGAATATCATTTTCTACATAGATGGGCATGTAGTTAGGCTTAATTTGCATACTGAGGTGAGGCTAAACTGTACTTGTGTGCATGTATTACATTTCTCAATCCAAATTTCCATCTGAATTTGGTTAACAACATTCTTTGACTTGAATAAATAGAAGAAGCTAGTCTCTTTCTACCAACCAAGCTAGTAAAGGCTTAAATTGACACAACCACAAGATTAGTGCCGGAAAGGGATAAGTAAGTGGGAAGAAAGCTATCAAATAGTGCTAGTAATCATTGTCTTCAATTACTTGAAAAGAGAAAAATCCTATTGTTGAGGGAGAGACTTCAAGGTTCTACTTAGATGGTACCAACATTGTCATTGATAGTAGTAGAGGATAATGAAGTTTTAGCAGATTGACTTCAATGAAAGTTACTTCTTCGACAGTAGAGGATAATGAATAAGCTTTACCACTTATTCATTTACTTGCAATTCTGTCATGGACTGCCATGGAGGCTCTCCAAGGTTCTTGTTCCAGTGCCATTGATTTGTTACATTGATATTTTCACTTGATATTCCTTCATATATCCTATAGTGGAGGCATTATTTAATCTGGATTAGAATAATCATAATATGCATCCTTTCTTAAATAAAGCGTGAATAGGAGCTTGCAAGGATGGGATATACATGCATGTTATATTCAATATATAAAACTGAATGTTGTCTTCATAGTTCATATGCTTGCCATCCATGTATTGTGTTCTTTTCTAGTAACATTGGACAATGTACAATAGCTCTAGAGTCTAGACACTTGCATCATGTTGAGTTTCAGACTTCCATGCACCAATCATCTTCCTTCAAAAGCTTTAGCTATTAAGACAAACCAGAATATTGGACCATGGGGCGTGGTCATGGTTTTTGCTGTTGAATAATTGACCCTTAGATTGCATCGGAATTTGCGGCTGTTGGAAGGTTCCGTCGTTTCGTTTGGGTAGTCGGTTTAAAGTCTTCACAGGACCACCCGGAGTTCTTCAAGGTACTCCGCAGGACCACCCGCATGGACTCATCAGGTCCACTCAGGACCTCCCCCTGGAGCAATCCGGACCACCTAGGACCTCCCCTAGGAGCTATCTAGACCATTCAAGACCTCCCCCAAGAGCACCAATGTGGATCAATCTGGACCACCCAAGACCTCTCCCTGGAGTTATCTGGACCTTCCAGGACCTCCCCTAAGAGGTATTTCAAGCATTGTAGCGAGGAGGTCTTTCTATGCATCATAGCTCAAGTCTTGTTCATTGAGTCTTTGTAAGCCAGTCTTGTTCATCGAGCCTTTGTAGCTCAGAGTCTTTGTAGTGAGGAGGTCTTCAGTCTTATTCATCACGAGTATTGCAGCGAGGAGGTCTTCCAGGTATTGTAGCAACGAGGTCATGACCAAGAGGGTGGTCATTGCAAAAAGGCCAAGAGGGTGGTCTTTGCAAAAAGGGAGGTCTTCTAGGACCTCCCAGGACGTCTTCAAGGACCACCCAGGAGGTCTTTGAGGAGGTCTTCCAGGACCACCCAGGAGGTC
Organism: Phyllostachys edulis; assembly: GCA_036346405.1. Lineage (NCBI taxonomy): Eukaryota > Viridiplantae > Streptophyta > Magnoliopsida > Poales > Poaceae > Phyllostachys > Phyllostachys edulis. The sequence continues at coordinate 67,735 of JAYEVD010000304.1, forward strand.
TTCCAGGACCACCCCTAAGGAGGTCTTTTCGAGTCCTGTGGCTCGTGTTCTACTCATACTGTTCTTTACGGGTGTTGTAGCTTCGAGTGTTTCGTGCGTAGTCGTAGGTTTCGAGTGCTACAGTGCGTAGTCCTCTTGGAGGTGGTTGTAGACTTACTAGAACTGGTCGTGGACGTCTTGGAGGTGGTCTTAGACATACTAGAACTGGTCGCAGACCTTGTTGATGTGGTCATAGACTTCGAGGATGATCTGGATAGTGTTTATCGTTGGTTAAGAGTGTGATATGCGTGTGTGAACTAATATTGGTCAAGTAAGAGAACTTGTGTCGGGAATATGTTCTTTGGTCTTTGCATGTGCCGGTTGAACGTGAAGACGATCATGCTCGATGACAAGGAGGATCTAGACTAGGATGGGGAAATCTGAGGTTCAGGTGGTCGAGGATGTCACGAGGTGGTCGGGCTTACGCTAGGGCACGTGGAGATCAAGGTGGATGATGATGCGGAGAAGCTTGGAGGTGCGATCTGAAGGCTTCGATGTGTGAGGAGATATGGAAGGTGTTCCATATCTGGAAGGTTTAGAGATATTGGAAAACCCATGTTTGGAAGGGTTTCGGGTCCCTTGATTGATAACGTGTTTGTATCCGTGTCTTGAAGATAGGGATGAGTATCTGCCTATAAAAGGAGGCAGAAGGGAAGTGTTTTCCTGTGGTTTTTTTGATACGTGGCTTTTGCGGTAGATCTAGAGAGGTCTTTCGTTAGAAAGCATTGAGAGGTGCTTGAAGAGCACTTTGTAGACACAGAACAAGATTAAGAAATAAGAGATCAGATCTATTCAAGAAGTTCTTGTTCTCTTTGGCGATGTTGTTCTCTGAGCATTGTCTTAGGATTGTTCTTGTTCGAGTATTGCATGTGCACAGTGAGTACGGCTGATTTGTGAGCAAGAAATCGGTACAATCATTCACCCCCTCTTTGATTGAGCTATACGGTCCTACAAGTGGTATGAGAGCAGAGTTTCTATGGCGTCAGAGAGGTATGCGAATTGACCTCCCATGCTAGAAGGTACTGATTTTGCTTTTTGGAAGTGTCGTGTGCAAGCTTACATTGAGGCTTAAGGTAATGATGTTTGGAACAAGGTTTCTAGCCCTTATGTGGTTCCTACTACTGTTACTAACCTAAATAAAACAGATGTTGATTTGAATGCTCAAGCTCGTAACTTGTTGTTTCAAGGGATTTCTCGTAAAGAATTTGATCGCGTAGCTCATATTAATTCTGCTCACTTAATATGGAAGACTCTTTGCAATTATCATAAGGGAGTCACTAAAATCAAGAAAGTGCGTAAAAATCTTTATCAAAAAGTGTATTCTGATTTTGCTTTGAAATCTGGTGAATCTATTGATGATCTTTTTGCTCGCTTTGAGAAGATACTGAGTAGTTTGCGTGGCGTTGATGTTATTCCTACTGATAAAGATAATGCATCTAAAATTTTGAGATCTTTAGGTTCTGAGTGGTTGATGGTTGTCACAACGATCAATCAAACTATCGATCTAGATACTTTAACCATGGATGATCTTTACTCTAGATTGAAAACCTATGAGATGGAAGCTGTGCCATCCAAGATTGATAAATCTTCATCTTTAGAGCTTGTGACTAATCCCATGCAGGCTGCCTCTTCGAGCTCTTTTCTTGTGTACTTGCCTTGTTTTCTTTTTGGATGAGCATTTCGAACAACTCCTGAAGAGGACTTGGTATTGATCTCCTCACGAGCATACAAGGCACTCAACAACATGAGGATGAGGAAGCGAGGTGGGCGTCTCGAGTTCAATCAAGTGCTATGAATGTGGCGAGCAGTCACATTAAGGTGGAGTGTCCCAAGCTCAAAGGAAAGGTGATCAAGGAAGACAAGAATTCTCGTGGTCGGCCATTCAAGAACTACAACACCAAGGGTGGTAATTTCATCGAAAATTTGTGGAAAAAGTTCTCTCTACTATCGAACAACTTGGTCTGAATGATGTGGAATATGAGAGTTGCGATGATGACGACCACAATAATGATGATCCTAAAGATAAGAAGAAGAACAACGACGACTTCACTGGCATGTGCTTCATGGCAAGAGACGACAACGACAATGACGATGACAGTGATCCAGATGAGGTAAGACCATCATATGATGAGCTTGAAAATGGTTTGATCAAACTTGCTATTGAGTTAAAAAAGACGAAAAAGAAACTGAGAGAAAATAATGGTTTTGTTGAAAGCTGAACTTCTGAAATTGAAAAACTCAAGGATAGTACTCCTACATATTTAGAGTCAAGTATCTCTAATGCTCAAACTAAAACTTGCTCTAATTGTGAATTGCTAGAAGCTAGACTTAATTCATCTCAGGAGACAATTCAACAGATGCTTTATCATGAGATAACTTCTTGTTCTAATTGTCCCAAACTCACAATAGAAATTGAAGCTTTGACCAGACAACTCACTGATTTTGCTGAAAAAGAAAGGTTGGCTTAGTCTAGTGCTTCTAAAAAAATTGTGAATGAATCTGTTAAATGCACAGCTTGTCCTACTCTAGCTAAAGAAAATGAGTATCTTAAGGACACATTAGAGAGATTTTCTTTTGGCAAGAAAATTTTGAATATGATCCTAGACAAGTCAAAAGTGAGTGTTAAACATCATGGTCTAGGATTTAACTTTGTTGAGCATGCCAAGAACAATCCTCCTAAGATTGTTAAATTTCTTGAACCCGGAAAATTTGAAGTAGAATCTGAACCTAAACAAATTATTTTTAAATCTGCTGGTATTGCAACGAACTCATCTACCCAAGTGAGTACTGTAAAGGCAAGAGATACAACTTCTCATAAATTCAAGTATCATTGCACTCATTGTGGTAGAGAGGGTCATTTGGTTCAATTCTGTTTTCGGAAAGCAAAGAAAGAAAAGAAAGATAGGTTAAGGAAAATTTCTCATTCGACAATGGAGCTTGGTCAAGCTTCTTATCATTGATTTGCTCCCTCTAAACAATAGTCTGCTGGTTTGGGAGTTTTTGCGGGTGGATCGGGCAAACTGGAATCTTTTTCACGGTCAGACCGACGGGTGGTAAGACCGGTGTCTTACACTCGGTCATAGCGTCAGGAGGTCAGATCGTCTTCACAACAACGATATAACCAGCAGTGCCCAGAAACCAAAAGTGCTCCTGTTCGTCGCGTATCTCAGTACTAGTTACCTAAATCGTTATTCTCTAACCCCAGTACTAAGATACGAACGATTGTTCGTTCTCTGTAGGCTCGTCGCAAGCGAAAGGAGAACATTTGGTTCATTGACTCCGGGTGCTCTCGCCATATGACCGGAGACTCACGATGGTTCTCCTCCCTCACTCATGCCACCGGTGATGAGATGATCACTTTTGGGGACAATGCACAAGGACGAGTTCTTGCAAGAGGTACTGTGCGCGTCAACGACAAGTTCATTTTAAAAGATGTGGCTCTTGTCAGTAAGTTGAGATATAATCTACTTTCGGTCTCACAGTTAATTGATGACAATCTTGAGGTAAGCTTTCAAAAACATTCTTGCTGCATTTTAGATGCATCTGGTGATCTAGTATGTAAGATTACTCAAGTTGGTCGATTGTTTAAAGGTGATTTTGCATACTCTTCTTCATCTGATCTTAGGTGTCTTATTTCATCTATTTCCAAGGATCTGTTTCACTAGCATCGAAGACTAGGTCATATTGGTTTTGATCATCTTGCTCGTATCAGTAATTTGAATCTTGTTAGAGGTTTGCCTAATCTTAAAATTGAAAGATCAATGAATTTTGTGTGTTCTCCCTGTCGTCATGGTAAGATGGTTTCAGCATTTCATCCTCCTCTCTCTCTTGTCATGACTGATGCACGTTGTCAATTGTTGCACATGGACCTGATGGAGTCTGCTAGAGTTGATCGGTGGAGGTAAATGGTATGTTCTTGTTATGGTTGATGATTACTCTAGATACTCTTGGGTCTTTCTCATGGCATCTAAGGACGAAGTTTTTGGTCACTTTAGAGAGTTTGTCCTTAGACTTGCCACTGAACTCCCAGGAGCACTTAGAGCAATTAGAAGTGATAATGGAACTAAATTCAAGAACACATTATTTGCTTCTTTTTGTACTGAAAAAGGATTAGATCATCAATTCTCTTCAGCCCGTGTGCCTCAACAGAATGGTGTTGTAGAACGTAAAAATAGAACTTTGGTTGAGATGGCTAGAACGATGTTAAATGAACATGCTACACCTAAGAAGTATTGGTCTGAAGCTATTTCTACCGCTTTCTATATTTCTAATAGAGTATTTTTGCGTGCTAAATTGCATAAGACTTCCTATGAACTTCGCTTTAGTCATTCTCCTAAGATTTCTCATTTGAGGGTGTTTGGGTGTCGGTGTTTTATTATTAAACATGGAAATCTTAATAAATTTGAATCTAGATCCTCGTATGGTATTTTTCTTGGATATTCAGCTCACACTCGAGGTTATCGTGTACTCAATTTAGAAACTAACAAAATTGCTGAGACCTACAAGGTCACTTTTGATGAGGCTAGTTCGGGTATTAGAACCAACAATGCAGGTATACAGGAAAATGAGGCACCCGAGGACATCTTCTATGATTCAGACGACAATGAAATGATTACCCCGATTCACACTACACTAATGGAGTCTACACCTAGTGGCTCTGCTCCTACCACCAATGAGGTAGAGGCCACTACGGCTACACCTATGTCACCAACAACTACACAGGCTCCTCTGCATATTCAACGACGTCATCCCCCTGAACAAATAATTGGTTTTCAGATCAAGCAATCAAAGTAGGGTATTTTTGTTCATCAAACCAAATACACTAAGGATCTCCTTCGTCGCTTTGACATGGGGACAAGCAAACCAGTTTCCACACCAATGGGATCCACTACAGTATTAGACCCTGACGAGGATGGAGAGTCTGTTGATCAAAAGGAGTACAAAAGCATGATTGGTTCACTTCTATATCTCACTGCTTCAAGGCTAGACATCCACTTGCTGTATGTCTGTGTGCTCGTTTTCAAGCTTCCCCACGTGCTTCACATCGTCAAGCAGTTAAACGAATTTTCAGGTATCTTCAGTCAACCTTAGAATTCGGTTTATGGTACTCTTCTTCATCATGCCTTAACCTTAGAGCTTTCTCAGATGTTGATTTTGGGGGTTGTAGAATTGATAGGAAGAACACTTCTGGCACTTGTCACTTCTTAGGCACATCTCTTGTGTCTTGGGCTTCTAGAAAACAATTGTCTGTTGCACTTTCCACAACTGAGACTGAATATGTAGCTGTTGCTTCTTGTTGCTCTCAATTGCTTTGGATGTCTTCTACTCTTAAGGATTTTGGCTTAGATTTGGATAGTGTACCACTTTTATGTGATAACACTAGTGCTATTTGTATTGCAAAAAATCCTGTGCAACATTCAAGAACCAAACACATTGATATTCGGTATCATTTTACGAGAGATCATGTTGAAAAGGAGATGTTGTTTTGCATTTTATTGATCTGATCTCAAGTTCTTGATATTTTCACAAAACCACTTGATCTTGCTTTCGGTTTGCTCTTTTTCGAAGTGAATTGGGTGTATTGCATCCTATGGGCTTATTCTGAGGGGGAGCTTGGGTTTTAAAGGTCAGAAGCTTTGTCTTGTCAAACAGATCTTCAAATCCAAGCCATTGAAATCAAATGAGTTGTAGTGCTTTCTTTATCATATTTATTCATGTGCTGTGTAGCTTTGATCCTAACTGGTTATAATTAATTTGCTACATTAGAACTAAAGCATGACATGGCTGAATACTTTGACTAGATTGATTATTGTTATCACTTTGTGATGTTCATCGAAAAGGATGAGCTTGTTTGTGAGTCTTATTTTAAATCATGGATTTGAAGCAAGTGTGTCTCTCATTGCAATCCTGTGATGCTTACTCATTTTGGCATGTTATAAAAATAAAAATAAAAATAAAATAGAATGAGACATTTGAAAAGATGTATGCTTCAAGCATGCCATACATATCTATGTATTCAAAAGAAAAAAAATTATATGCACACAAAAGTGCTCAAATGAAAAGAAGTATGCTTCAAGCATGCCACTAGTGAAAAGAAAGTATGCTTCAGGCATACCACCTTGAAAAGAAGTATGCTACAAGCATGCCACATGCATAAGATTTGAATGTGTAGTAATAGGGTGTTACATGAGACTGATAGCTCATTTAGATTTAACGTTTGCCTCACTGTTAGGCTTTAACTTTTGATGGTGATATCTCTTTGTAGTCTTATAATCATTTTAGTCATTGTTTGAGATGCCATGTCATTAAATTAAAACTGCTTAATCATTCTACAAACTTGTTGTGACTTTGCTACATGATATATGACTTTATATGATCTGGTTAGCTCTACTTAAAAAAAAATTGGCTTGGTTAATCTGTCAAAATGATTTGAATAATCGACACAACTTTTTGTCTTTTACTCTCCTTACTTTTTCTCTGACGTTTTCTCTCTCGGAAGTTCTTGCTGAGTACATTGCCAAAGGGGGAGAAAAAAAAGGGAGAAATGAATTTGTGCTTGTGTTGAGGGGGAGTTTGGAGTTTGAGTTTCTCGATTGGAGCTTGAGTTTCTTTGTTTCTTTATTCTTCTTGTGGTCGAAGTTTTGAAGTCTTGAAACCTTCTTTTCGCAAATTCTTCTCTCTTTTTGAAGTATTGTCAATGTATTAATTAAGGGGAAGATTGTTGGACCATGGGGTGTGGTTGTGGTTTTTGCTGTTGAATAATTGACCCTTGGATTGCATCGGAATTTGCGGTTGTTGGAAGGTTCCGTCGTTCTGTTTGGGTGGTCGGTTTAAAGTCTTCATAGGACCACCCGGAGGTCTTCAAGGTACTCCTCAGGAGCACCCGCGTGGACTCATCAGGTCCACTCAGGACCTCCCCCTGGAGCAATCTAGACCACCTAGGCCCTCCCCTAGGAGCTATCTAGACCATTCAGAACCTCCCCAGGAGCATCAACGTGGATCAATCTGGACCACCCAAGACCTCTCCCTGGAGCTATCTGGACCTTCCAGGACCTCCCCTAAAAGGTATTTCAAGCACTGTAGTGAGGAGGTCTTTCGAATACTCGACTCTGAAGTCTTGTTCATCGAGTCTTGTTCATTGAAATCTTGATGTGAGGAGGTCTTCTAGGTACTGTTCATCATGAGTATTGCAGTGAGGAGATCTTCTAGGTAATATAGCGAGGAGGTTTTGACCAAGAGGGTGGTCTTTGCAAAAAGACCAAGAGGGTGGTCTTTGCAAAAAGGGAGGTCTTCGAGGACCTCCCAAGACGTCTTCAAGGATCACCCATGAGGTCTTTGAGGAGGTCTTCCAGGACCATCCAGGACGTCTTCCAGGACCACCCAGGAGGTCTTCCAGGACCACCCCTAAGGAGGTCTTTTCGAGTCATGTGGCTCGTGTTCTATTCATACTATTCTTTACGGGTGTTGTAGCTTCGAGTGTTTCGTGCGTAGTCGTAGGTTTCGAGTGCTACAGTGCGTAGTCCTCTTGGAGGTGGTCGTAGATTTACTGGAATTGGTCGTGGACATCTTGGAGGTGGTCGTAGACATACTGGAACTGGTCGCAGACCTTGTTGATGTGGTCGTAGACTTCGAGGATGATCTGGATAGTGTTTATCATTGGTTAAGAGTGTGATATGCATGTGTGAACTAATATTGGTCAAGTTGGAGAATTTGTGCCGAGAATACGTTCTTTGGTCTTTGCATGTGCAGGTTGAGCGTGAAGACGATCATGGTCGATGACAAGGAGGGCCTGGACTAGGATGGGGAAATCTGAGATTCAGGTGGTTGAGGATGTCACGAGGTGGTCGGGCTTACGCTAGGGCACGTGGAGATCAAAGGTGGATGATGATGCACGGAGAAGCTTCGGGAGGTGCAGTCCTGAAGGCTTACGACGTGTGAGGAGATATGGAAGGTGTTCCATATTTGGAAGGTTTAGAGATATTGGAAAACCCATGTTTGATAGGGTTTCGGGTCCCTTGATTGATAAGGTGTTTGTATCCGTGTCGTTGAAGATACGGATGAGTATCTGCCTATAAAAGGAGACAGAAGGGAAGTGTTTTCCTGTGGTTTTTTTGATGCGTGGCTTTTGCGGTAGAGCTAGAGATGTCTTTCGTTAGAAAGCATTGAGGGGTGCTTGAAGAGCACTTTGTAGACACAGAACAAGATTGAGAAATAAGAGATCAGATCTATTCAAAAAGTTCTTGTTCTCTTTAGCGACGTGGTTCTCTGAGCATTGTCTCAGGATTGTTCTTGTTCGAGCAGTGCATGTGCACGACGAGTACGGCTGATTTGTGAGTAAGAAATCGGTACAATCATTCACCCCCTTCTGATTGAGCTATACAATCCTACACAGAAGTTCACTCGTATTTTGTAAATATTTCTAGTGGCAAACTTCTACAGAACACACCGAAGGGCTAAGTGTAGCAAGTTTCTGAGGAAGTGAGCTTGCTCACTTGGCTAGCTGTGGTGTTGTCCAAGCAGTCCACCTAGGTTCAAGTCCTAGACTTGGCAGGGTGTCTCACATAAAGGTAGAGAAGCCTCTACCTTTCTACGTCAAAAAAAAGTGTAGCAAGTTTCAACTGGTAAGAATAAGAATTTCTTGGTTGCACAGACTGAACTTCCACATGGTTGTTTTGCAGAATATCGTTTTGATGAGAGGAAGCCTGACGCCCCGGTTCTTAAGATCCAATTTGCAAGGTTCCCTTTCCTACCGCCTGCTGCCCATGATGATAGGAGACACCTTAGCGTGCGCTGTAAAATCAAACACGGTAAAATCGCGATCAAGAGCCAGATGCAGTTCAAGTTCATTATGATGATGATGCTATGTACTTCTGCACTTACATTTGTTAGCTTCTGTAATTCCTAAAACTTCGATTGATATTTGTGCATCATCAAATCATCAATGCTTCTATTCTAGGCCAATGTTACTGCTAATCCTTAGCATGTAATTTTGCTTACTTAGTTACTTGTTAGGACTATGAATGTGTGGATGTTTGGATCTAATATGAATGGTGCAAATTTAGTATATACTTTTTTTTCTTGAATGTTTCATATTTTGACGAATTTGAATTATTTTTATTTGTATTTCTGAGTTTTTTTAGAATTATTTGTGATGTTTTCGAACTCTATTTCCCCCTGGTTTTTTCCGAATTTTTTTCTGATTATTTTTTAATGTTTGGGATTTTCATCCCTATGTCTTCCAAATGGTGACAGGGAATATTTTCTGAGAAGGAACATTTCCCTATGGGCTTGAGGGAGATTCCACATGCCCTTCAAAATCCCCCTTGGCATCCAAATCTATATCTATACTAATTGAAGGCTCTCCTAGAAGCCTTCATATTAATCTTAGGAGATAAAAGGTAGAAATTCCCATATTAATTGGAGAAAAAGAAAAAAGCTAGAAATTCCCACATTAATCTAAAAGGAAAAATCCTAACCATTTAATTTATCATGTGGTACAACCTACGGTTTAGATTTATTAGCCAGTATCCTGCATGGACTCGGATGCCATAGCCGAACACAACCGAGAGAGCTAGAGATAGAGAGAGAGGCGTATATGTGACGTAAAAGGCCGGTATCCTGCATAGACTCGGATGCCATAGCCGAACACAACCGGGAGAGCTAGATATAGAGAGAGAGATGTGTATGTGACGTAAAAGGCAATGCCTTCTATGCTTATGGCTTGACCTGCATAGACTCGGATGCCACTAAGGCCAATACATACTCAGAAAGGTCCAAGACACAATTGAACACCAACCTGTAGACCAATCGGTTATACGCGGTACATGGCAACCAAGGCCAACACGGACTCAGAAAAATAATGATTCCATAGCCGAACACAAGCTGGAGAGCCTATTTGATTTTATTACTAATCTTCATGTACAGAACACATTGAAAAAACTGACAACAATAGCTAAAACGGTTGCTGTTTTCTCCCGTCGACTGCTAAAACGGTTGCTGTTTTCTCCCGTCGATTGCTAGGTTTCACCAAAATCAATCTCGCGCAGCCCGCACTTGCTGTTCTGTTGGTCTTCAATCTGATCACCAACCCCAGGTATCGATAAAGTCCTCTGCTAAAAAAATGAGAGCCTTATCAGTTACCGTCACTTCATTAGTTGCATATCTACATTATCTATTTACATCTCCATGGCCATCCTGTTACCGTCACTTCATTAGTCGACATACATTTGGATTATAGAGTAAAGGTTCATGACTCTTCTGTTAACAAACGTGCAGCAGATAATATCTATTTTACAGCTCCATCTATTCAAATACTCCACTACTGCTACTTCAGGAACGGAAGATCATTCATTTGGATATATAAAGGTTCATGACTCTTCTATTAACAAACTTGCAGCAGACAATATCTATTTACAGCTCTATGGCCATCCTGTTACCGTCACTTCATTAGTTGACATGCAAATCGAATTATGACATATATGTGGCTGTGGGCAGGCATCAGGTCTCCAAACTCCAAAAGCAGGTGCACTAATAGAACAGGTGCTTCAAAGAAATAAAGGACAGTCATGTGCATGCGTGCTGCAAATTGGGAATGAAGGTTCTAAATATATAAATATGCAATTAAGAACTAAGCCAGAAATCGCGAGCGCGATGTGGCTGGCAAGCTCATGAGCGCAACATCGCGCCATCTAGACAGATAGGCACGGGAGTCGAGGCGGGCAGCGTTTCGTGCGCCGAGCAGTGAAACGGGCAGAAGCACGCGAGCCCGGGCAAGCTCACACGAAGGCAAAACGCAACGTCCAATCGGACGGCTGAGAAACAAAAGGAACAAGATCGGATGGCTAAAAAAACGAGTAACTATAGGTTTTTCCTCCGTGCGCGCATTTGACACATAACTAAGTTTCACACTTTATGAAAATTTGCTCCAGTGTGTTTTTAGTAATACATATTGAAATGCATAGTTGTAAATTTTTAAAAGGGATAATAGTCATAATAGAATTTAACTGGCTGAATCCTAAGAGGATTAAACGCTAGAAATTCTCAACATGTGGCCCAATCGGAATCGGACAAGGACGTATGTATTCGATTTGAAATTTGATAGGAAACTTTGATATTATATAAGTAGTGGGTGTCTACGTGTACAAAAACACATTGAAAAGGTTGCACTAAAATCAATCTCACGCGGCGTGGAAAACGATTCCAGAAATAAAGATGCAAGTTCGCAGATATACAAAGGTAAAACAATCGCAGTTCTGTATGTTCCTTTCAAATATTATTAGTGTGCTTAATTTTACGCTCCTTCTCAATAGAATTCATCAAATGCTAAGGATATAGATCAAAGCAATCGGCCACATCTCAATGAGATAAATCAAACAACCCAAAAGGTACTCACGTTGCACATGAACTACCATAAGTTGACTCCATGGACAGCGTACTAGATACAAATTAAAATTAGGACTCTGTGAACAGCATAGAATCCCAAAACAATTAGCATCCACATAGAAAAATTGTGAAGCTGTGCATAGATACACGGATATTCAAATCTTGGATCTAAATTTTTATATCCAAATATCTATAATTGCATAAAAACCACGTAGCCCGTGCGGATGCACAGGTTGATGACTAGTAAGCCCTAAAGAGAAGTAGAAATCCCAATCTTACTATAATTCATCTAGAATTCATGTAGCACGTATCTCAAGTCCTAAAGTAATAAGACACGAGTCACCTTATCTCAGCAAGTACAAGTCAGAGATACGTACCACCGCATAAAATCTCTTCTACTCCTGATGATCCCTCTTCAACCCATGAAACTCAACCGGCCACAAGGCCATAGATTTTACAGCCTGGTGTGCAGTAATAATGTCTAGCTTACTACTACTCTCAAATATCCTGCAAAATAGATAAAGTCAATACTTTCGTTAGTTAGAATTGTAGTTCACATTCCATTCAAAAAAAAAAAATCTAGCTCCCATGAATGAGAGCTATCACATACATGGGCACATACCTTTCTTTGGATGTGAACGAGCGTCTTCTTGTTCTCCTTTGTTTCACACCACCGCTTTAATTCAGGGCAGCCACTAATTACTAGTACCTTGAGGGAGGTGAGTTGCCGTATGCTCTCCGGCAAAGACTTTATGCCCTCGCATTAGTGGATTTCAAGTACCTTGAGGGAGGTGAGTTCTCCTAGCCAAAGCGGCTGTGACGTCCATCTTTTGCAATAGAACAGACGTAGTTGTTGTAGCGAAGTGAGTTGCCTGATGATCTCTTGCAATTCCTTTAGCTCCGAGTAGTCTCGTATCTCCAGCTGCTGAAGAGATGTGAGCTCACCCAACCATTTCGGCAGTTCTGCCTCGCCATTGCCTCCTAATGTCAGTGATTCGAGGGAGGAGAGGTCTCGGATGATCTCTGGAGAGCTGGTCAGATAACTGCAACGGGAGATAGTTAATCCATGGACGGCAGGGAGGTGGTGAAGCAACCTCCACTGATGCAGAGGCACCTCGCAGGATACGACCTTCAGTCGTTTTACTAGAGCAGAGGAAGAGAAAGCACCGGTGTGTGACACATCCTCTGGCCATGATGATATTACTTCATCACTATCCCATATCTCCCAACTCTCAGTTGCTCTAGGAGGACAAGGTTTCAACCTCAACTTGGGGCACCAAGTTATTCCCAGGCGCTCGAGGTTGGGGAACATGAATTCGCTCACACCATCCTCGCCATAGGAGTATGTCGTGTTCCACTCTTTCAAGCTTTCCATACTTGTTAGCTCAAAACTCTCCAGTCGAGGAAATGCTCTCGCGCCGCCGCAGAAGCGCTCGTCAATTTTCGTAACGCTGTCCATAGACCTGAGAACCAGCTCTCGTAGGTTTGGTAATTGGCCGAGCGGTGGTAGGCTGCAGCACCTCGGCAAATCATACATAACAATTGATTTAATATTAGGGAGATAATGAGTAATACCCATTAGCCAGGCCGGAAAGCTGACACTATTATAACCTGTTATCTCAAACCGCTCTAAAGTGCTTGGTGGCACTAGCTCTCCCAACACTTCCATGTCCTCCACAAACCTCTCAGCGCCTCTAGTCCACCTGAATTCCAGTTCTTTAATTCTTTGTTTTCCCATCAGTTTTATACTCTGTGCCTCTTGTGCGGACTTCACATTTTCAAGTCTACTTATCGTCAGCTCATCAGGATTTGCATGCTGAAGCAGGTTAAGATTGCTTCTAGATTGACCGTCACGAGCATGCACCACAAAGTGTGGCAGCGAGACAAAAGGGTTGGATCTGGAAAGCATGGACTCATTCAGTTGAAAGCAGCCCTTCCATATTAGAGCCTTCAGACTATCCATTTTAGCCAGACTTTCTGGAAGCCTCGCAAGTCGTCCGCACCACGAGAGGTCGAGTGTACGTAGCTTCTTGAGCTTGCCAACACTTTCAGGTATACTAACAAGATGCTCATTCTTAGACAAGTCTAGATGCTCTAGATTGGACAGGGTACTGATACGGTCAATGAAACTGTCATATTCTTCTGTTGATGAGTTGCCTAAAATAAAATTCATGCACTGCGATAGATTTAAGTACTGGAGTTTGGTTAGACTGACGATGACTTCTGGCAGCCCTCTGAGATGCAGCCCTCCACAATGGCTCAAATTCAAATATTGGAGTTTGGTAAGGACGCCCAAAGCTTCCGGTATACCTTCTTCAACCTGATGGCAGTATGATAAATCCAGATGAACCAATTCTTTGAGCTCCACAAATGATTTTGGGAGTTTTTTTATGCTCCAACAATATGATAAATCAAGATAGATCAGACTTTCCATGCCACCAATAGACTCTGGTAGTGTTGAGATTTCAGATCCACGAAGGTTCAGGTAATTTAATTTTGAGAGCTTGGTGATACACTTGGGAAATGATGGATCATGGATCCGTGGAGCATTCAGATACCTCAACTGCTTCAATCGAGCAATAGAACGTGGCAACTTCCATATTTTGCATTCACTTAAATCCAAGACACGCAGGTGCTTAGCTGATGACAATGCAGCATCACGAAGCTCAATTTCACCACAGTGCATAAAACACATTGTCCTAATCTTGGCAGGAGAAGCCACAGATAAGTTCAATGGCTTGCTGCAATCTGCGAGCAATGCATAGCGGCAGCAGTTTCCCCTAATATTGCCCTTTTTGCTAGCATCCAGAACTTCATCGGCCATGACCGACCTTGCGAGGTCATGCACCAGGTCATGCATGGTGAACAATGTTACAGCTTCTTCTTTTTTTTTAGAGTACAATGTAACAGCTTCAGTCTGCAGCAAAAGCACCTAGTAGTGTCAGCTTTCTGAATTCTAATCGTTTTATAATGCAAACTGATGGCATGTTTTAACTTTTGAGGAAAAAGAATAAATGCTACACATTGTAAGAAGAAAGAGCAAACATCTGGCCCTCAATCCACTGGGCCCTAACTACAATTCTTATTGGAATTACAAAAACCATGAGAGTTTTATGCAAAAGCGGTGTTCTGCCATGCTCCTGCTTGCGCAGGTCTCTTCCAAGCCAAAGAGTTAATTTTAAATTTCGTAACCATTGGATATTATATCCTTTTCCATTGAAATAATATTGTCACGCTAGTGTAGTACTTGTGAGCAAGCTGTTTAGGATCGCAATCCGATGAACTTTGGTAGGATTGGGATTATAAGATCGAATCTAGGATCTTGGTATGATCGAGCCTTAAATGTAACTCTAAAAATAGCCCGTGGACCACTATTTTATATGGTACCACATAATTGCGATCGTATGTACGAGCAAGACTGCGATGGTTTGATGGGATCACATCCTACAATATGGAGATCCTAGCAACCTTGGTTTTGAGGGTGCCAGCTAGTTTTTTTAACTCTATTTTATTTCATACTAGATCTTACTGACATATTATAATATAACTTTCCCTTAAATACGTGATAATATGTAAAGAGGCACAACAATGCACTAGCAAGCTCAAAAAAGAAAAAAAAATAGTGAAAACTACACCCAAGTTCCTTAATCTTGCTGATCCGAAGTGTCACATAGATCTCCAAATTTAAAAATTAACAGGGTAGGTAAAAGCATGTCAGTTAGGCCACTTGGGTTTCTAAGAGACAAAGAATGTTGATTTGGCAAGGATGATGTGGATTATGAAACACCCTAGAGACAAAAATCTAATGAAGGCCAACACCCACTCGGAATATAGCTACACATGTGTCGCAACTTTCCTGTACTTCCATCCTCGCTTCACACAAAATAGTTAACTCGGAGTAATAATGTTTGGGCCACTGGGCATTAAATGATAATCTATAATCAATCTACGAAATCGCTATTTTAAGGGCGCCCTTGACTTCCCCATCTCATGGACACCATCCAGAGCCATCTAATCCACGCAAGAGGTGATGCGGGCCGTCCAGTCCAATTTTTTTTGTCACGTGGCGAAGTGTCGTTAGGCCCAAAATTTGTAATTTGGAATATTCTGTGTTCACAGCACCAGTCTCTGGATCATTAGCTAGTGCTCACAGTTACATCATTAGATATCAAACACATATCACGAAAATATAAAGTTATTCCATAATAATAAATAAAGTGTAAATATACCTTATAGCCTTTGTGTTTCACGATAACCGACCAGACCAAATTCCTTTAAGAAATCAGAAGCGGAATTGAAATACAACATATGGAACTCTCATGATACCCACAGGCAATTGACTAGGGCCCACGATTAGTTCTTGATCTCCAGTCTTGACGAATGCTCATATGTGCCCACGTAGCTTTCTTCTCTTACACTTACTAAATAATGATTTTGAGCAAATATGAGTAAACAACCGTACTCGCGAGCCAACACACATAATTAGACTGTTTCACAGGCGACTACCGAGCTCGACATCGTTTCGGTCCCGACTTGGGATCGAATTTTGGCCCGAAAGCACGCAATCCCGAAAAAAGCAATTAAAAAATGGAAATATTTATTTTCAATTCTGGAAACGAATTAAAAATTACTTTTTTATTCTGAAAAATGATTAAAATAATATATTTAAATCGGAAATTCAAATTTCATGTCGAATTTGGGCCAAACTGGGCTCGGGCTTGCCCGTTTGAGACCGGGCTTTTCAAGCAAGGTCTGGCGTTTGAATAGCTCTACACATAATGCAATTATATAATATGCAAGGCTGATCAAAAGAATGGCTTGTTGTTCTTTTGTTTACATAAAGCCACTTATTGAAATAGATTATGTAGTAGCAAATCCTGAGACCTAGTATTTTTAACTAATACAGATTTTAACAAAGTTGAGTTTTGTTGTAAAATACTAGTGGAAGCTCCAACCGCCTATATCACTGAGTGACTCCATCCACTCAATGCTCATGTTCTTTCTCGGGTCATATCCCGTAATTCTCGCTGGTTCCCAACCAAGCCATCTCAAATCTCTGAGATAGGTTGTCATATCCCGTAATTCTCATTTGGTTCCCAACCAAGCCATCTCAAATCTCCGGGCTTCAACCTATCTCAAGTCTGTGAGGTTCCAACCCATCTTTTTACTCCTTCTACAAATTGTTTTATAAAAATGAAAACTACTTCCAGCCCGTGACCGTGGGCATGGCTGTCTAGATAATTTTTACACTCTGCAGAGTTCGCGCACTTTACTCACAAGAGATAATCAACTTATAATGTTCGTCTGACACACTTTCATAGGTGTGCAACTAAGATGATTATCACAAAGCCTTTACAATGCCCCACCTCAACGCAACACTACCCGCTAGGTATCACCTCCTTGGGCCGCACCCCTGAGAGGTCTCCCACTTGCACCGTGTAGTTCAATGGCTCCCTTACCCTTAATCCACACCACACCATACCCACCAATGGCGAAACCACGCTAAGGTGAACAAATTAATTAGTTAAGTCGTACCCATTATAGACTTGTGATTGCACTATTTTTATACGAGAGGTCATCACAAAATCCGGGTCCTTAATTGACTTAGGCGGTACTTCTCCATACCTACTCTATCATGCTCTTTACTAGCATCCGCCACGCTTTCCAGCCGCCCAAGTCGAAATCTATTTTGGGTTTTCTTTTGTTTTGAAATACCTTTCTAATTCAACATACCAGCCAAGCTCCAACCTCAACTGCTCAAACCCAGTTTCAAGTTTTGAATGATGTTGAGGCAAATAATTGCCCGCATGTCAATGTATCTAAGCAAGGCTAAGCATGACACTTAGATATGAATTTATTAGCTAGTATGTATACCATTAATTCTAGGGTGACAAATGATAGTGTCCAAGTTCAAGGATGGAAATGTCATACACAATTATCATTCAGGTATTAGCTATGAGCTAAATCAACATATTTGTATGAATCATAGCAATGCAATTTCATAATTAAAAACAATATAATTGCATTTCAAAAGTAGGTGCAACATGATCAAAGTGTCGACTCGCCTTGCTTAATGTTCTGATAATCGTCTTGCTCAATGCTTTGATAATCTAGTCTTGCTCTTGCTCAGACTACTGCTCCTCCCGGACTTCGAACTTCTAATTACGCGTATTACGATCAAACACGAGAATGTCTCAAAGCAACCAAATGAAATCCAATAAATCCAAAGGCAAGTAAACCAAGGAAACACTTCAAATGAAAGCCAACCAACCCAAGAGTTCTTGAAGCATACTTCAAACGAAACTAAATATACCTAAGGGTATCTTAAAAGATGGAAATACTTCAGATGAAACTAATCATACTTAGTGGAGTTGATGAAGGAAATACTTCAGATGAATTATATCCAAGAAAGTTGATGAAGGAATACTTCAGACCAAAGTAGATAAATCTAAACTGTGCTCATTTGGTCAAGTGGTGGGGTTTTGGGTTGATAGCTAGACTTAGGGTCAGGTAACCGTTTGATCTAGAGTGAAGGCGAGAGGGATCGGGTTCTCGGGAGGTACGCTGGGGCAAGGAGTTAGGACTCCAACGCGGGGGGGGGGGGATATTCATAGGAATATTTTGTATCAGTTACCTAGTTGTGAGATATCTCCTAGTTAGGTCGAACTCTCGACCTTCTTCGAGTTATGTTGTCCTTCTACTGGGAACAGATAACGATGGATGATAGCCGAAGGTTATATGATGTTGTTTGGTGGTTGGATTACTCTCGCCCACTTGGGAACATCTCATCACTACTCACATGCGGCGCCTAGAAGATCTAATGAGTTCTTTTGTTATTACTTCCTATTTATCGAGGAAGTTTCATGAAAGTCAGATGAGACCTATGCATAAGTTCAAGGGTTTGCATATGGTAGACATAAGTCTTACCAACACGTGGGGTATAGTTTACTTAATGATTTCTTTTTATGATTTGATATTTATCAAGAAAGTTCCATGAGCCTTAGCTGGAACTTCCGAGCATTGGCTAGACACTGGTCTTACACCCTCAGTGGTGTCTTACGGTTTTGGGTTTCATCTTTGAGGTGTCTATACTTAGTCTTACTACCTACGTGGCTTGGCATATACTAGAGTAAACCTATCATACTAAGTTGATCCTTAGCCATGATATCTGCCAACAACTACTTCTAGTTAAGTAGATAGCTACTATACAAGGCCTGTAGGCTCTTCCCTACTATTCCTTGTTTAGTGATCAATCTTATCATCTTGATTACTATCACTAGCATGAAGCTAGGTCGTAACTACCGCTAACCTTCACGATTATCTAGTATAATGATTACACCTAACTTAATCACGGGTGAATTGTTTAACTAGACGTTTAATATTACTACTTATTGTATAGGGCCTATGCGTCAGTGACATGTCACAATCCTAGTTAGATGTCAACTAAAGTGATCACTTAACCTATTCGACAATTTGGTAAGAGCCTACTTGTAAGTGTATGTTGTTATGATGTATTACTTTATTACTACTCTACTAGTAGATGTACATCTTTGTTGGACGCATTGTCATTATTATCATTTATCATTGTATGACAATGGCCTAAGGCCTACTGGTCATTGGATCAGGTGTGTATATATATGCCTAAATATGACTATATCATCTTAGGTTCTAACTACCTGAGTTGATCACTTAGTTTTGTCCTTTAGTTAGTTTACTTACTACGTGATCTCTCATTTTAAGGTTTGACCTATCGCTTGTTGAAACAATGACAAGATTAACGGTTTTAACCTAGGTCCTAATGGGTATAGTCTCTCGATCATTAACCATGGTGTGACCTATCGCTTGTTGAAACATTGACAAGGTTAACGATTTTAACCTAGGCCCTAATGGGTATAGTCTCATCGATCATTAACCATGGCGTGTTATTTATTAACATATTTATATAATGATTCATTGACTAGTTAATCATGACACATTGTTATTTTTGTAATGGCCTAAATGAATTATATTAGTATAATTCTTAAGTAACTTTGTCTTTGCATTTTAGTTGATAACAGCTTATTGCTCACTGTTATCTGACCATTCCTAATAATCTGCATGTATTACCTTGGTTAGCTTAACTACAATGCCATTTCCAACTCAATCTCCAATTGTCTAAATTAATCACTAATCACTTAACTAGAGTGCAAATTGTTACTTACTTAATCCCCAACTAATTAACCTTCTAATCAAATGGCCCACTTGTCATGCATCAATAGAGAGAGAAAGAGTGAGAGTGACAGAGCAGGAAAAAGCAGAGGAGGTCAGGGGCGGCTTGGGCACACTTCGCCAGCAGGCGAGGGGCGTAGAGTGGTGGTGACCCTAAAATGGGTTCTTGAGAGGCGGCTAAAGTTGGCGGCGGCGCTCGAGCAAAGACCGAGGCGATCGGCGTGGAGAGGTACGCAGGCGGTGGCGTCAAGGGAAGAAGGAAGAAAAGAAAAAGCGGCGCACGGCGGGGAGGAGTGAGGAACTCAACAATGGCAATGTTGGCGGCGGATGGATGGGAGGCGGCCGACGACGTGCCCGTGGGCGGCACTTCTGGCGTGTCGTGGTGGCGGCGTTGGGGAGCCGAAACGGGTGGTGGGGAAAGGAAGGAGGAGGTCTGGGGAGGCTTCGGGGGCGAGGAATCGGAAGATGGCTCATCGGAGCAAGAATGGTGGTGGTGGTGGGATTCAGCCGGATCGAGATAAGATGGTGGCGTGGCGAGGTGGCGACACACCGACGAGAGGAGAAAGGAATGGTGGGGACCAGAGGATGTGAAGCCGAGCGCGGCTTAAATGGGGCGGAGCGATGTAACATCCCAAAAATGCCTAAATGCAAAAATACGAGATTTTTAATACTTTTTGTATAGTTATCTGTGGCATCTTATTTTCGCCTGCATTTTCGGGAGTTATTTAATCTATGTTTTCTTTTTGTCAGCACAAGTAGTGACAAACAAAAACCCTAAATGCGGAAACCCTAAATACACAAGTGGTGTCAACTCGAAACCCTAAAACATGAACCCTAGAAACAAAACCCTAATATATCAGAAATATAAAATTCAAAACTTAATGCTCAAAATGTTCAAAAGCCCAATTAAAATTCTTCAGCGAATATCATATTTTATCAATCGCCAACCAGGATGTTCTTAGCAAAATACTAGACTTAGGTCGAACACTATATTTTCCTAGTTTTCCTTTTCTTTTTCCTCTCTACTGTTCCTTGGACTGAGTCATGTTGACCGGCTGTTGCAACCCAACCAATCCACCACACTAGCCACTATTTTCTTTTCTGAGCGAAATCAGCACGTAGCTCAGCGTTTCTTCTCTGCCCTCTCACCCGACCACTCCCTGCATGAACGCCACGTCGCCTGTCGCCCATGCCGCAACCCACGTCACCCGGCCACCTGCCTGCATCTCCATCGCAAGCCCACGCTGTGCTGTTGTCGCCGAGCGTGTCACCGAATATCTACTTAAGCCCATGCCTGGCCTTCTTCCTCTGCTTCCCCGACTCCCTTTCTCCTCCTCGCACGAATGACCCCAATTCGGCCGCAGTGCCTCGTCGGACCATCACGCCGCCCGCTGAAGCCCTAACCACGCCTACGCGCTCCCAAGAACCGATGTGGTCCCTTCCGTCCAGCAGTCGACACCTTCCTCCCTTCCCCTTCTTCAATCGAGCAACCGAACCCAAGCGCGGAAGCTCCACTCCCGGCCACAAGACCGCTGCTCGTCGTCTGGCGATCTAGGAGCTCGGCGTTCGCCAACCGCGTCACGCCGCGCCCCACCATCCCACCATCAAAAGCCCTCACTCAATCTCACTTTTTATGCATAGGAGCGCTCCGGCAGCTTCGTCTTCTTCCCCGCCGACCAAAACCGTCGCCTGGAGCACCATTCTCTCGCCGGAGCACCTCCGGCCGATTCCCTTCCACTAGAGCACCGCCTCGGCTACCTCAGCCTTCTCCAACCACCAATTGAAGCCTTCCACCAGCCAGGCGTCACCCCCACAGTGAGCTTTCCGTGCCGCCCATGGCTTCCGGTGCCAGCCCGCTCCGGCCCTCTTCAGCTCCCATCAACCGCGCTGGTGAGCTCCTACCACGCCCCTCATACTTGTGCTCGCCCAAAAGTCACCCCTCTCTCACCCGTGCGCCGCTGCACATTCTCTCCCATGGCCGGTCGACGCAAGCCACCCCCAGCCCGCACCAGCGCCACTGGAGCCGCGCCTCCACCACCCATGGGATTACTGTTGATGACAAGATTTGGCATCTATGGTGGTCATTGCAGTGCTGATTGGTTCAATGGTAAGAACTTCAAACTACCACTGATTCAACCAACATTTTGTTTTGAATCGGAAGGCAGATCGGCTTCGAAGACCTCCTGGGAGGTCTGGACTTCAAAATCTACCCGAGAGGACATGGACGACCTCTTTAGAGACCTCCTTGGAGGTCCTAGGGGATATCTTGGATGAATCCGGACAACCTCTTCAAAGACCTCCTAGGAGATCCTAGAGGACATCCTGAGTGGTTCTGGAAAATATCCACAAAGACCTCCTAAGAAGACCTGGAGGGTGGTCTTTGCAAAATGGCCAAAATGGTGATCTTCGTAAAACAGGAGGTCTTGGTTCAAAAGGGTAATCCTGGCAAAACGTCCAAAAGGTGGTCTTTGCAAAGGTAGGTCGTGAGGACAAGGAAAAACGCGCCCAAAACACCCCAGGAGCATTCACGTGGCCTCATCAGGATTGGCCAGGACCTCTCCCAGGAGCGCTACGTGGTCCCATCAGGGCCGCTCAGGACCTCCTCAGGGACACTCACGCGCCTTCATCAGAGCCGCCCAGGACCTCTCCGAGGGCGCTCACGTGGCTTCACCGGAGCTGCACGAGACCTCCCTAGGACTCGCGCGCCTTCATCAGAGCCGCCCAGGACATCTTCAAGGGCACTCACGTGGCTTCATCGGAGCCGCCCAAGACCTCCCTAGGGATTCTTGCGCGCCTCCATCAGGATCGCTCAAGACCTCCTCGAGAGCGCTCACGTGGCTTCATCAAAGCCGTCCAGGACCTCCTCAGGAGCGTTCGCGCGCCTTCATCAGGGCCATCCAAGACTTTCTCAAAAGCGCCACGTGGCTTCATCAAAGCCGCCCAAGACCTCCCCGGGGACACAAGCGCGCCTTCATCAGGGTCATTCGAGACCACCTCAGGAGCACTCGCGCGCCTTCTCCAAGATCTCCTCGGGAGCGTTACGGCTTCATCAGGGCCGCCCAGGACCTCTTTGAGGGCGCTTACGTGGCTTTATCAGGGTCGTTCAAGATCTCCTCAGGTTTTATCGAGACCACCCAGGACGTCCTCGAGGGCGCTACGCGGCTTAATCAAAGACGTCCAAGACTTCCCGCGAGGACTTCCTCAGGACCTCCCGCAGAGACCTCCTCAAGACCCCCCACGAGACTTCCCGCCAAGCCTCCAAGACCTCCCTCCAAGAGCTCCTTAAGGAAACTTACGTGACCGAAAAGGAAAGATTTTTCAATTATAGAAGGTTTGGAGATCATAATCGAATCATATCTGTAAAATTGGTTCGGTTTAGGAGTCCTGAGCTCTCATGGCTAAGACCTGCCGCCCTTTAAATAGAAGAGGGTCATGGCCGATTGTATCATCACCAATCGATCAACACAATTTGCATCTACTATTTTTTCTACTTCTTGCATCTAGGTCTAGAGTAAAGTAGCTATGCTCTGCTAGTTTGCCTGTAAACCAGCCGCGTGCTCCTGCGAGATTAGAGTAGCTATCCTTTGCTGTTCTTGCTTGTAAAACAGCCGGTTCTTCGCCGTAATTGGAGAATTATCCCCTTTGCTAGTTTGCTTGAAAACTAGTCGTACGCTTCTACGAAAGTGAAGCAATCTGGTTATCTGCGACCTCGTGTGTTGATTTTTGGCGTCAACACAATTTGGCGACTCCGCTGGGGAAGATTGATTCGGCTATAGGTTACAGCCGAATTTTTCCCTAGACACAATAGAAGATAAAGGCAAGGTGTTTGATGAAGAGCAGGTGAGAGCTGATTTAGAGTTTATTACAGCTGAAATACGCAAAGACGTGAGAGAGTCTCAATCCTTATTTTAGAAATAAGAAGTCAGAGTCGGTTTTAGAAAAAGAGAAGCCGATTGTGATTGAAAGAAAAGAACAAAGGCGACTCATTGTTGAATTATCGGCTAGTATTGAGGAAGTGTTCTTATTTGTTGTTGCTAAGAATTGCAAAATGAAATTTCGTTGATTAGTTACGATGTGAATAGTAATATATTTGAAGCCATGAACAATAGTTCGCTATAGTAGCGACCGAGCAAAAAGCGATTAACTTGTCCCGAGTCTATTTTGTCGAAAACAAACAAACTCGGCTATGCAAAATATCAAAACAAGAGGGTCGACTATACTTGAGATAAAGGAAGTCATTGTGTTACCGTCTCGAGTTTCGTGCTAAGGCAATTGACGATCAGTTTGAAAAAAGAAGACAAGAAGAGTTACCGTCTATTGATGATGTTGTCAGGAATAGCACTGTTGCCCGCTAGATTGGTGCTACAATGGTTGTAGCTAGCCATAGTAGTAGTAGTACGTCGCAAAAATCAGGATGGCCGAACAAACACCTAAGCAGTTCAGGCCTTAGCCATGACACGTTGACAATGGCAATAGTGGTTGATTATGGACATGATTTAGGCAATAGATGCTGTGCGCATGCAATAGAAAAGACCGAACACATCACTTGTTCGGTTGGTGAAGAATTAGTGAAAAAAGAGATTCCAGCACCAAGACTTCAACAAAAACCGAACTCTCATGTGATTCGGTTGCTGACCATACGAGTGAAGGGAAAAATTCAGTTTTGGCCGAACTGAAAGTTAATTTAATTATTGACAGTAGAACCACTATAGAACATGTCGGCCAATTTATTGTGCGATGTAGAGAGGCCAGTAATGGCAATTCATTTAGATTAGAGTTGTTTTCATTATCTTTGCCGGGTATTACATTTATGAGGTTTACTTTACTTGTTCCAAATTCAATTCATGCCTAGTTACAAATGGGGAACAAGCTTCATGATTATTTTCGCATTAAAGACATAAAATCGAAGCGTGGTAAAGTTGAGAAAACCGATATCAAGGAAATATAATATGTTTCTAAGATATCGGACAAGGCAAGTACAAACAAATGTATAGCCGAATGGGTAGATATCAAATCTGAACCATTCGTTTGTTTAGCTTTTGGAGCCGCTCCACAAAAGAATGGCTAAAGAAGAAAAAATATACATTTAATCTGACTAAATGTGATAAGATTTTTGATATTTTATTGAAAGAAAAGCATATAAAGTTGTTAGAACATCATATTATACCATCACGTGAGGGGTTGAGAGGGCGCTCATATTGCAAATGGCACGACGTGTCTACTCATAATACTAATAATTGCCATGTGTTTCGCCGACAGTTACAATCGGCCATTAATGGAGGTCAATTGAAGTCTGCAAATCATCAGGAGACAAGGGGGCACAAAGTAGAGAAACAATCTCTCCCTTTAAGTGTGCTTAATTGTGAAGACAAGAAAGTGTTGATTCGGCCAAGAAAGGCTGATGTAACAAAAAGCAAAGAAATGATGATAGCCAGTGAGCTTGTCAATAATAGAGCTAAAAGGCTAGCAAAATGTATGGCAAAAAGAATAATGTGGTTTGGGTCCCTACAGGTAGTGGACAAATTAAAGCTAAGGATAGTGTTCAAGCATCTATTGCTAGAACTACACAAAAAACAAAGACGAAAGTGAGATTCCAACAAACTCTGGCTAAATATGAGAATAAAAAGGCCGATCAACACGGTTTTGATCAGGCGAAGGGATCCAAGAAACAACCACGAAGTCAAAAGTTTGCATCTGGTCATCAAAACTATTGGCAATCACATGATCGATATTCATTGCCTGTCCCACTGGCGCTTGCGTCGTGGAATCCGTCCCCAAGTATGTCAGTTTATTCTCCATGGTTTTGGTATAGTCCTTGGATGCCATTTTATGAGTATTTACATTCTAGTTGGGTATTACTAAAGCGACATGTATGTGATCGGCTATCACGGCCGTATCAAGAATATTGTTGTTAAATATAATTACATATTAGAAAAGCCAAAATCAACAAGAGGACGGGTTTATTTTGGCTACATATAGATGTTTAGAATAGTATGTTTAAGAATAGCCGATGTTTTATTTATCATCGCCTAGGAGCGAAAAGAAAAGAGGCACACATGGCTTATTAGTTGTTTATCATCGTCCCGAGAGGCATACATGGGGCCGGTGTTTAATCATCGTCCTAAAAAGTATTTGAAGATATTATTGTTTTGTGGCAAACATGCTTGTTTTACCAAAAACAGGGAGCATATGTTGATGACAAGATTTAGCATCTATGGTAGTCATTGCAGTGCTGATTGGTTCAATGGTAAGAACTTAAAACTACTGCAGATTCAACCAACATTTTGTTTTGAATCGGAAGGCAGATTGGCTTTGAAGACCTCCTGGGAGGTGCGGACTTCAAAATCTACCCGAGAGGACATGGACGACCTCTTCAGAGACCTCCTTCGAGGTCCTAAGGGACATCCTAGATGATCCCGGACAACCTCTTCAAAGACCTCTTAGGAGATCCTAGAGGACATCCTGAGTGATTCTGGAAAACATCCACAAAGACCTCCTAAGAAGACCTGGAGGGTGGTCTTTGCAAAATGGCCAAAAGGGTGATCTTCGTAAAACAGGAGGTCTTGGTTCAAAAGGGTAATCCTGGCAAAACGTCCAAAAGGTGGTCTTTGCAAAACAGAAGGTCGCGAGGACAAGGAAAAAACGCGCCCAAAACACCCCAGGAGCATTCACGTGGCCTCATCAGGACCGGCCAGGACCTCTCCCAGGAGCGCTACGTGGTCCCATCGGGGCCGCTCAGGACCTCCTCAGGGACACTCACGCGCCTTCATAAGAGCCGCACAGGACCTCTCCGAGGGCGCTCACGTGGCTTCACCGGAGCTGCACGAGACCTCCCTGGGACTCGCACGCCTTCATCGAGCCGCCAGACATCTTCAAGGGCACTCACGCGGCTTCATCGGAGCCGCCCAAGACCTCCCTGAGGGATTCTTGCGCTTCCATCAGATCGCCAAGACCTCCTCGAGAGCGCTCACGGGCTTCATCAAAGCCGCCCAAAGACCTCCTCAGAGCTGTTCTCGCGCCTTCATCGAGGCCATCCAAGACTTCTCAAAGCGCCACGTGGCTTCATCAAAGCCGCCTAAGACCTCCTCGGGACACTTCATGGCGCCTTCATCGAGTTCGCTCAAGACCTCCTCAGAGCACTCGCGCGCCTTCTCCAAGATCTCCTCAGAGCGCTGGCTGCTTCATCAGGCCGCCCAGACCTCTTTGAGGGCGCTTACGCTTTTATCGTGGCCGTTCAAGATCTCCTCAGGTTTTATCGAGACCACCCAGGACCTCCTCGAGGGCGCTATGCGGCCTAATCAAAGACGTCAAAACTTCCCGCGAGGACTTCCTCAGGACCTCCCGCGGAGACCTCCTCAGGACCTCCCACGAGACTTCCCGCCAAGCCTCCAAGACCTCCCTCCAGGAGCTCCTTAAGGAAACTTACGTGACCGAAAAGGAAAGATTTTTCAATTATAGAAGGTTTGGAGATCATAATCGAATCATATCTGTAAAATTGGTTCGGTTTAGGAGTCCTGAGCTCTCACGGCTAAGACCTACCGCCCTTTAAATAGAAGAGGGTCATGGCCGATTGCATCATCACCAATCGATCAACACAATTTGCATCTACTATTTTTTCTACTTCTTGCATCTAGGTCTAGAGTAAAGTAGCTATGCTCGCTAGTTTGCTCAGAACCACCAGCGTTCTCGCGAGATTAGAGTAGCTATCCTTGTCGTTTTGCTTGTAAATCGGTAGGTTCTTCGTCAGAATTGGAGAATTATCCCTTTGCAAGTTTGCTTGAAAACTAGTCATGCGCTTCACGAAAGTGAAGCAATCTGGTTATATGCGACCTCGTGTGTTGATTTTTGGCGTCAACAACTGCCTTAGCATCTCGGTCTCATTTTTGGCACTCACGCCACGCCGCCACCTCCGTTTGGCCGCCCCTTGTCACCACTGCTGTTCGCCTCCCCTCGTCACTGTGCTTTCCCCTTTGTGCATCTCTGAGTGTATGTTGTGTTGGGGGCGTGTATGTGTATGTGACAGTAGCCCATCAGTGAATGTTAACTAGAAGTTGATTAGTAGGTCACAATGTAAATGAACATACGATCATTGTAGGTCATTGACAATACATGCAGTGTAGGTTTGGTTAAGGATAAGTTACATGAAATAGTGAACTATGTCCTAGGTGCATTGCAACCATAATTGACTTTCACTTAGCAGTATGGCATAAGATCAAATAGTATGATAGTTCATATTGAAATGCAAGTCCACTAGATCCACCGCCGGTTGGTTAGTAAAATAATTAGGAAGTTAATTAGTAAGTGTTTTGCAGAGTAAATTGTAAAGACAAGATTAGTTAGAAATTTCCAGTAGGTAGATATCATCTAGTAAGCATATGACAGTGCCCCTAGTGACTAGTTTAATTAGTTAGCCAAAAAGGCATTAGAAGATAATATAGGTAATTATTGAATAATTTAAGTGATTAGTTTAAGTATATAAGAAGACCAATTAAGTAGAACCATATGGAGTAATTGGTCATTAAATCTAAAAGAGTAAAACTAATCAAGAATTAGACTATAGGATTGTCAAAATGGCAATAACTCTAGGTCATGGATGAAATACTAATAATCAATAGAGTCAAGTTGATTAGCCATTAGCTAGCAAGGTGATCTAATCATGTTAGGCATACACCCAAACATGACCCCACACTAGTGAGCCCTAGACCATTGTGGTAATAATAGTGTTAACAAGTTAATCAAATAGTAGAACAATTAGATAATAGTCGAGCGCTGTTGACCTATAGCCCTATGTCTAGAAGTATCCAAATGAACATAAGGTTATATGTTGTAATCTAACAACATCATGTCATCGGCTAACCCTAACATAGTAACCCATAGCACATGTAATTTCGAATCAACCTAATGTGATAGGTTTACTTTAGCATATTTCAAGCCGCACAAATAATAAAACTAGTTAAAGATCGCCGCAGCGATAAACCCAAACCCGTAGACACCCTTGATCTGGGGATAAGGCTAATATCTAGCCCATGCTTGGAAATTCCAGCTAAGGCTCATGGAATTTACTTGATAAATATAAATTGATAAGATAAACTATTAAGTGAACTAGGTTCCATGTATCGGTGGGACTTATGTCTACCATATGCGAACTTCGCACTTATGCATAGGTCTCACCTGGCTTTCATGGAACTTCCTCAGTAAATAGGAAGTAATAACTAAAATAATCATTAGAGCAGCTAGGCACCGCGTGAACAGCAATGGTACATTCTCTAGTGGTTAATAGAAATTCATCCACCAGGCATCGCCTAGGCTCTAGCTATCACCCATCGCTATATGTTCCTTGTGATCGGGCAATTCGAGATCCGAGAGCAGATTTGTGAGTATTACCTAACCAGATAATCTCCCCCATCTAGGTAACCAGTGAGGTATGTTCCTACGAACATTCTCTCTCTCTGTTAAATTTATCTACTTTGGTCTGAAGTATTTCCTTCATTCTAATTATCAATGGATATATTTTGTCTGTAGTATTTCCTTCATCAACTCCTTGGTTATACTTCATCCCAAGTATTTCCTTCATCAGCTTCTCTAACTGCACTTCATCTGCAGTATGTCCTTCATCAGCTCCAGATGAGTATATATTTAGGTCTCATGTGAAGTACCCCCTACTTTGTTTGAATGTATTTGGATCTATTGATTTCATTTGAATGTTTTCACCATCTTGAGTTTAAGCGATTCTGCGTGAGATAGCATCCGGGTTAAGATGGAACATCACCGAGACAAAACAAGAACAAGACCAGATTATTAGAATATTGGGTTTTATCGTAATGTCAGCAAAGGCAATTATCAACATATTGGGCCTTATCAGAATGTTGAGCAAGGCAGTTATCAACATATTAAGCCGTATCAGAATATTGAGCAAGGCGAGTCAATACTTTGATCATATTGCACCTAATTTTTGCAATTATATTGTTTAAAATTATGAAATTGCGTTGCTATGTTTACAAATATATTGGTCTAGCTCATAGTTAATGCCTTAACAATAATTGTGTATAAACTTTCAATCCTTGAACTTGGACATTATCCTTGACATCGAGAGGATTAATGATTAACATACTAGTTAATAAGTCTGTATCTAAGTGTCATGCTTAGCCTTGCTTAGATACATTGTCATTCGGGCAGTAATTTGTCCGGCATCGTTAAAAACCTTTGAAAATGATATTGAGCAGTCGAGGCTGGGAGCCTGGCTGGGATGTTGGACAAAAGGTTATTTTAAAAACAAAGGAAAACCTGAAAACGGATTTCGACTTGGGCGGCTCGAAAGAGTGGCTTGTGCTGGGTGCACGAGAGAGAGTTGGTTTGTGGATGTACCTCCCAAGTCAATTAAAGACCAAATCTGGTAATGACCTCTCAAGTAAAACAAAGGTAACCACAAGTCTCAGAACATCAAGACCTGGTCGATTAATTTGTTTGCCTCGGCGTGGCTTCGACACAGCGGATGCAGTGGATAATAGGGGAGAACAAAGCTACGAGAACCGCATGGCGCTAAAGGGAGACCTTTGGTTGTTGAGTGCAGGCCCTAAGGAGGTGATGCCTAACGGTGCGAAGTTGCAAAGAGGTGGGACATTGTAAAGACCTTGTGATAATCAACATTAGCCACACACCTACGGAAGTGTGTTGGGGCATTGATTTATCTCTTGTCGGTAAAGTGTACAAACTTTGCAGAGTAAGAAACTATCTGGATAGTCGTGCTCACTGGCCAAGAAATGATCGAGAACTTGCTTGATATAGCTTTCCTTTTCATAAAACCATTTGTGTATGTGTGTGGAATGAAAAGGGTGGGTTTGAGCCTAGCGGTTGGAAATGTTGAGTTAGAACCCGAGAATTGAGAAAGCCCGGTCAGGATCGATGGTAAATACGGATAGCCCGAGTATAGAGTGTCGAAAATAGCTCGAGGCTCGCAAGCTCTCCTGCTCAGCATCGCTTCGCCTCGGGCTCGCACTCGAGCCGAGCCGAGCCCACTTCTGCTCAGTGATGTTGAGTCGAGGCCATGAAGCCTCTACGCCTGTTGGCTCGCGATCTCCCCGCCTCAAGTCCTCCCCGAGTCACCCTTCCTCACCCCACCCGATCCTCGGCTTCTCCATC
The DNA here is from genome assembly GCA_036346405.1 of Phyllostachys edulis. Taxonomy (NCBI): domain Eukaryota; kingdom Viridiplantae; phylum Streptophyta; class Magnoliopsida; order Poales; family Poaceae; genus Phyllostachys; species Phyllostachys edulis. The sequence goes on from JAYEVD010000304.1 coordinate 98,503, forward strand.
CGCCTCAAAGACTCAACCCCAATTAAAATCCTTCTCCATCCACTCCTTCTCCATCCGACTCACCCCACCCGATCCCTTCTCCATCCGCCTAAATGCCCAATCTCTCGATCCGTCGGACTCTTGCCCGCCCACTCCATCCATCCGGGCCGCTTGCGCTCGAAGTCGCCTCCCTCCTCTCCCTCTTCACGATCGGCCGACGAGAAACATCAGACTGGCCGCCGCCTCCCTCGTCTTCTCTCATGCCGACGAAGCGAGCCTCAGGGGATAGGCCGGGCGACGCCACGCTTTTCCTTCCTCCGGGCGGTGGCAAGAAGTCGCATTAACGGTAGCGGCCGCGCCTCTCCTCTACTGCAGGTTTCTGCTCATGGAGGTCCATCTAGGATCAGGCGTGCTCGTGAGTCCTGGTACGCCACCGCTCGTCGGCTCGGCCTCGACGCAGCTGCCCTCCTCCTCGGCTCGCCGACGACAACCGGGCGCCATGGACGGTCGCCGAGGTCGCCTTCCACCGACGGCACCGCCCTCCATCCGCCGCCTCCATGTCCATCCGCCATCCCTTCTTGATTGTTGAATGCATTGATTGTTGAATCTAGTTCTTGTGTCTTTACTTCTTTACTTGTGATTTTGTTGATTGAATCATTGAATGGATGCACGGATTGAATCGATGATTTGCCGATCTGGGTTTCGACTAGGCCCTGCTATTCCGCTTCGTTCTTTACTCGCTCTCGCCTCCCGCTGAAGAGCAACGATCTGGGCTCATGAGCCTCATGAGCCCGGCCGAGCTGCTTTTCCAAGCCGAGCCGAAGCTGTCTTCAGCTCACGCTCAAACGAGCCGAGCCGAGCTTGTAGAGGCTCGGCTGTTTTCACTTTCACTGAGTATTGAGTGGACGTACTCACTCAATGATATAGGAGATGGAATCTCCATTAGTACTTTACAATAAAAAACTCAGTTTATAAAACTTGTATTGGTTAAAAATGCTAAGTCTCGGGATTTGCTATTACTTAATCTATTTCTATAAATGGCTTTGTGCAAAATAAAAGAACCATGAGCCTCCTATTTAATTAGCCTTGCATGTATAATAATTGCATTGTGTATTGGCTCACAAGTACGGTTGTGTACTCATGCTCGCTATTTATATTCTTTTAGTCAGTAAGCATAAAAGAAGGCTTCAGAGACAATTATGAGCATTGGACAAGACTAAAGATCAAGAAGGCCAAGAACTAGGTGTGAGCCCACATTCAATTGCAAATGGGTACATCGTGGGGTTCCACGCGTTGCACTTTGATTCTTCTTCCTAGCGATC